>PISX010002176.1:0-144205 GCA_004024625.1 Mellivora capensis | reverse complement strand
TTGCATCACATTGTGACACCTGGGTGGCTGATTGGGTTAAAGCCTCTGGCTTCGGCTCAGGTCATGATCTCAAGGTCCTGGGACTGAGCCCCACATTGGGCTCTCTGCTCCATGGGGATCCTGCTCCCCCTCCCCCTACCTCTCTGCCTGCCTTTCTGCCTACTTGTGACCTCTCTCTGTCAAATAAATAAATAAAATCTTAAAAAAAATTATGTCGCATCTACAAATACAGAAGGTTAGGACTAAAAAATATCTTTTTTTTTTTTTCCCCCCAACACCATTTGCTGAAGAGACTGTCTTTTTTCCAATGGGCATTCTTTCCTGCTTTGTCGAAGATCAGTTGACCACAGAGGTGAAGGTCCATTTCTGGGCTCTCTATTCTGCTCCATGATCTATATGTCTGTTTCTGTGCCAGTACCACACTGTCTTGATGATTATGGCTTTGTAATAGAGCTTGATGTCTGGAATTGTAATGCCACCAACTTTTGTTTTCTTTTTT
This sequence comes from Mellivora capensis, assembly GCA_004024625.1. Classification (NCBI taxonomy): domain Eukaryota; kingdom Metazoa; phylum Chordata; class Mammalia; order Carnivora; family Mustelidae; genus Mellivora; species Mellivora capensis. Next base: position 143,706 of record PISX010002176.1, on the reverse strand, counting down.
AACATTCTTCTGGCTATTTGGGGGTCTTTTCTGGTTCCATAAAAATTTTAGGATTATTTGTTCCATTTCTTTGAAAAAAGGTAATGGTATTTTGATAAGGATTGCATAAGTTTATAGATTGTTTTAGGTAGTGTAGACATTTTCACAATATTTGTTCTTCCAATCCATGAGTATGGACCGTTTTTTCATTTCTTTATGTCTTCCTCAATTTCTTTCATGAGTACTCTATGGTTTTCTGAGTACAGGTTCTTTGCCTCTTTGGTTAGATTTACTCCTAGTTATCTTATGGTTTTGGATGCAATTGTAAATGGGATCGAGTCCTTAATTTCTCTTTCTTCTGTCTTGTTGGCGTATAGAAATGCAACTAATTTCAGTGCATTATTTTATATCCTGACACTTTACTGAATTTCTGTGTGAGTTCTAGCAGTTTTGTAGTGGAGTCTTTTGGGTATTCCATATAAAGCATCATATCATCTGCAAAGAGTGAGAGTTTGACTTCTTCTTTGGTGATTTGGATGCCTTTTATTTCTTTTATTTGTCTGATTGATGAGGCTAGGACTTCTAGTACTATGTTGAATAGTAGTTATGATAGTGGACATCCTGCTGTGTTCCTGACCTTAGGGGAAGAGCTCTCAGTTTTCCCCCATTGTGAATGATATTCTCTGTGTATTTTTCATAGATAGCTTTGATGATATTGAGGTATGTACCCCTTATCTCCACACTTTGAAGAGTTTTGATCAAGAAAGGATGCTGTACTTTGTCAAATACTTTTTAAGCATCTATTGAGAGTATCATATGGTTCTTGTTCTTTCTTTTATTAATGTATTATATCACATTGATTGATTTGTGGGTGTTGAACTAACCTTGCAGCCCAGGAATAAATCCAACTTGGTTGTCGTGAATGATCTTTTTAATGTACAATTGGATCCTATTGGCTAGTATTTTGGTGAGAATTTTTGCATCCATGTACCCAAATGTTTTATAAGACAACAATGTAAAAGTGAGTCATCATTTAGTTATGATTTTTATTTTTTAGCTAGGTCTTAAGATCTCTTTCAGAAACACATTGAAGTCTGACTAACCTACAAATCAGTTTGATGAATATTAGGTTATCAAAGGACTTTAACTGTTTATTTGTTTGTTTTCCTTCTTTCCTCAACTGAAATAGTTCTCTCTAAAGTGTAAGAAAATTTTTAGCTGGACTTGCCCATTTAAGAAAAATATCATACATTATCAGTGGGTAATGAAATTCTATTTTCCGATTTCTAGGTGAATAATTCATTGTTGTACTCAACTACCCAAATCATGACAAGCTAAAACTTTACTCAGAAAGGACAACAAAGGAGACAGTACACATTCTTATCTATCACACTGGTCTAGCAGGAAGTGGAAAGAGCTGACATCAGAGGTCTTTATGGCCCCAGATAGGTATTATACAGAGTTCTCATCGCTTATATATAAGATTGAAATGGAAATAGTTGGAAAACAGCCGTTTTATCTTGTCAGATCCTTTCAGAGGACTTACAGTTCACACTAGCATAACCTGAGTGATATTTGCAAGGAATTGCTAAGTAATGAAAATGTACCCTATAGTGCCAACCAGAAATGAAAGTATCATGTCAGCATAATACCCGTCAGATGGTCTTTAGATAAAGATTCTGGGCTTTTAACTTCATTTAATGAAAAAAAACCTGGGTAATCAGTCTTGTAGTGTAATGGAACTTTTATCTCACTTTGTAAGTAAATTATGGATAGAGTTATACACTTAGGAGGTGACCTACATAGTATATTCAAAAGACAAAATTAAGAATGGTATTCAACCTTGAAATAAATTTTGCACCTTTTCTGAAAAATTAGGGAGATGGGCTTGGTAAAGTACTGAAAGCAAACATATCAAAAGTAGTCATTGTATTTTATTCCTAGGAGACTCTCCTTAAATGAGTACAGGGTAAATCTGAAACTGCTTGAAATACCTTAATCTATAACTGTGGTTGATCCCATGACTTCCAAAGTCAGCAAGACAATGGTTCAAATATCAGCTTAGACATTTACTTTCTTTGTGACCTCTGGTGATTTGCCTAAGTTTTCTGAGCCTTGGTTATCTTGTATATAAAATATTACCAGTGCTTGCCTTGCAGTGTTAATTTGATGAATGGGTAAAATAATTAAAAAGAAATGGTGTGCTTGTGCTTGACACATTTTGAATATTGAAAGGTAGAGCTGTATTGATGATATTCATTGTAGCTGAGTGAACTTAAGTTATTAAACTTCTTTGTGTTCCCTGTTTCCCAACTTTAAAGGGAGGATATGTGATTATCTTATAAAGTTGTAAGAATTGGGGCACCTAGGTGGCTCAGTTGGTTAAGCATCTGCCTTTGGCTCAGGTCACCATCCCGAGGTCCTGGGATCAAGCCCTACCCCGGGCTCCTTGCTCAGCAGGTAGTCTGCTTCTCCCTCTCCCTCTGCCCATCCCCTCTGCTCATGCTTTCTTTCTTTCTTTCTTTCTTTCTTTCTTTCTTTCTTTCTCTCTCTCTCTCTCTCTCTCTCATGATCTCTTTCTCTCTCTCATAAATAAATACAATCTTTAAAAAAAAATTTTAAGAATTAAAACGTTGCATACAAATGTATGCAAAATGAGGGAAACAGTGATTGTGACATTGTGAGTGTTCCATAAGCATTATCTTTTATTTGGAATGAGATTATCAGATAATGTTTAAGAACAGATGCTCTAGAAAATTTACAGGAGACATATGAACACCAGTTCTACTTACTTAATCTCTTTGTACTTCAGTTTCCTCATCTCTTAAATTTGTTTGAGTAATAGCATCTGTCACTCATAGTGCTTATGAGGATTAAATGGGCAATACATGAAATGACTTTAGAATAGTGCTTGGCATTAGTAAATGCATAACAAATGATTTTACTGTGTGTGTGTGCATGCGCACCTTTAAAAAAGACAGAAAATTATAAAGATTCATATGGCAAGCAGCCAATACTCACTACCAAAAAGTAATAAGTATTAAGTCTTGAATCTTTCTAACAAAAGAAAATATTTCAGAACCCTTTTTATACTAAGTGAAATTTTATAAAGTTTTTTTCTTTTTTCATTTTTTTCTTTTTGGTAATGCTGTGGCACTGAATTTTAAAATGTGACAATACTAGATATTGTTAAAGAACATGTCTCCTTAGAATCAGATTTCCTATTCTCCGGTTCTACGACCACTATTTGATCCTGGCTAAATTTCTTAACCTTCCTATAACACAGTTTCCTCATTGGTAAAATACTACTAATAATTTACTCATAAGTCTTTCACAAAGGAAAAAAAAAAGTGTGGGAAAGTACTGAGCAAAGAGCTTGCCATACAGCAAATGCTCAATTTACTGAAAAACAATTTCTTGAAATATTTTCTTAAAATCATGAGGGTAGGATGGGATTGGAAACATTGGTTAATCTACTTTCCTTCCTATGCAACCTTAGTGTCTTGAATTTAGGTTCTAGGAAGGCGAGATTTTTGTCAGTTTAGATTATTTTGCATATATTTGTACATCTTCAATGCCACATAGTAAGGATTCAGTAAATATTTATTGAGCTTTAAGTGAATTGAAAAAGGATTGCATTAGAAAAACAAACCATTGTTTTTTTAACAGCATAATTTTAGTTATTTCATGCCTAACTTTTCCTTCTGACCTCAGTCCCACCCACATGGATTTATGTATATAGACTAGAATAGCTAACATTTATTTTGCTTTTAGTATGTGTTAATTACTATTCTAAACACTTTGCTTATATTAGCTCATTTATTCCTCATTCCAATTCTATGAAGAGGGTATTATTAGCCCATTTTAAAAATGGAAGCTGAGGCACAAAGAACAAGTTCATTCTCCCAGGATCATGTAGCTAATAAGTATCAGAGTCAATACCCAAATTTAAACTCAAACCCTGGATATAAAACTCTTACCACTGACCAGAGTCCATGTCAGCCTTTGTTTGTTTTTATTTTAAAGATTTATTTATTTATTTTTGAGAGAGATAGAAAGAGATTGTGTGTGCATACTAGTGGCAGGGAGGGGCAAAGTGAGAAAGAAAATCTTCAGGCAGACTCCCCACTGAATGTGGAGCCCACCATGGGGCTCAATACCAGAATACTGGATCATAACCTGTTCTGAAATCAAGAGCCTGCTGCTTAACTGAGCTATCAGATGCCTCTGTTTTTATTTTAAAGATTAAAAAAAAGGCACTTTAAAAATTAGTCATTCTTGTGAGAGAAAAAGAAAAAAATGGTGGCAAATCCTTTTTTTCTAAAATTTGGCAAGATAACAAATCTTTTTCATCATTGAATCCCATACTTCTGAGAGGACAAAAGAAGGGATATACCCTTCCCTATTCAGGGTAAAAAAATGGGAACATCACTTGAGATAGTTTTGTTGTTGTTGTTTTTTTTAACTGAAGTTTTTATTTTATATTGGACTGATTTTTTTTTATTAAAATTTTTTTCCAGCCTTATTGAGATTTAATTGTGGACTAGGCTTTTTATTTATATTATATTATATTATATTATATTATATTATATTATATTATATTATATCATTTTGTTTTATTTTATTTTATTTTATTTTATTTTATGTTTTGACAGTTCATCACTTTTTTCCTTTTATTTTTGGTTTCTTTTTCAAATTTTTATTTGAATTCTAGTTAGTGTAATACTGTTTTCAGGAGTAGAATTTAGTGACTCATCACTTACATGTAACACCCAATGCTCAACACAAGTGCCCTCCTTAATACCCATGATGCATCTAGCCCATTCCCCACCTACCTCCCTCCATCAACCCTTAATTTGTTCTCTATCCTTAAGAGTCTCATACAGTAAGTTTCCCTCTTTCTCTCTTTCCTCCACCCTTCCAAATGTTCATCTGTTTGTTTCTTAAACTCCATATTTAAGTGAAATCATGTGGATTTGTCTTTCTCTGGCTGACTTATTTCACTTAGCATAATATATTCTTGCTCCATCTACATCATTGCAAATGGTAAGAGTTCATTCTTTTTGATGGGTGAGTAATGTTCCATTGCATATATGTACCACATCTTTATCCACTCATCAGTCAATGGACCTTTGTGCTCTTTTCATAGTTTGGCTGTTGTTGATAATGCTGCTATATATATTGGTGTGCACATACCCCTTTGAATCTGTATTTTTGTATCCTTTGGGTAAATACCTAATAGTGCAAGTGCCGGAATGTAGGGTAGTTCTATTTTGACTTTTTGAAGAACTCCTCATACTGTTTTCCAGAGTGGCTGCACCAGTTTGCATTCCCACCAGTAGTGCAAGAGGGTTCCTCTTTCTTCGCATCCTCACCAATACCTGCTGTTTCTTGGTGTTGTTAATTTTAGCCATTCTGACAGGCATTAGGTGGTCCAATCTTATCATGGTTTTAGTTTGTATTTTCCTACTGATGCATGATGTTGAGCATCTTTTCATGTGTCTCGTAGCCGTCTGGATGGCTTCTTTGGAAAAAATGTCTGTTCATGTCTTCTGCCCATTTCTTAACTAGATTATTTGTTATTTGGTTATTGAGTCTGATAAGTTGCTTATAGATTTTGGATACTAACCCTTTATCTGATATGTAATTTGAAAATATCTTCTCCCATTCCATTGGCTGCCTTTTAGTTTTGTTGATTATTTCCTTTGCTGTGTAGAAGCTTTTTATATAGATGAAGTCCCAGTAGTTCATTTTTCCTTGTTTCCCTTGCTTCCAGAGATGTGTCTAGTAAGAATGTGCTATGGCTGAGGTTAAAGTGGTTGCTGCCTGTGTTGTCCTCTAGGATTTTGATGGTTTCCTGTCTCACCCTATGTCTTTCATCCATTTTGAATTTATTTTTGTTGTGAACAAAAGTGGTCCAATTTCATTCTTTGCATGTTGCTGCCCAGTTTTCCCAACACCATTTGTTGAAGATACTGTCATGTTTGCATTGGATCTTCTCTGCTGCTTTGTTGAAGATTAGTTGACCATATAGTTGTGGGTCCATTTCTGGGTTTTCTTTCTGTTCCATTGATCTTTGTGTCTGTTTTTATGCCAATACCATACTATCTTGATGACTACAGCTAGATTTTAAACCAAAGAGTGTAATAAGAGATGAAGAAGGGCATTACATCATAATTAAGGGGTCCATCCATCAAGAAGATCCAACAGTTGTAAATATTTATCCCCCCAACTTGGGAGCACCTAAATATATAAATCAATTAATAACAAACATAAAGAAACTCATTGATAATAATACAATGATAGTAGGGGACTTTAACACCACTTACAGCAATAGATCGTCTAAGGAGAAAATCAGTGAGGAAACAATGGCTTTGAATGACACATTGGACCAGACAGACTTATCAGATACATTCAGAACATTTCATCTTAAAGCATAAGAATATACATTCTTTTCCAGTGCACATGGAACATTCTCTAGAATAGATCACACACTTGGTCACAAATCAGCTCTCAACAAGTACAGAAAGATTGAGATCATACCATGCATATTTTAAGGCCAAAATGCTATGAAATTTGAAGTCACCCACAAGAAAACATTTGGAAAGACCATAAATACATGGAGGTTAGAAAAAATCCTACTAAAGAATGAGCTTAATGGCTTAACCAGGAAATTAAAGAAGAAATTAAAAAGTACATGGAAGCAAATGGAAATGGAAACATGACAGTCCAAAACCTTTGGGATGCAGCAAAGGCAGTCCTAAGAGGGAAGAATATTGCAATACAGGCCTAACCTCAAGAAGCAAGAAAAGTCTCAAATACACAACCTAACCTTACATCTAAGGGAGCTAGAAATTACATGGCAAATAAAGCCTAAAGTCAGTAGAAAAAGGGAAATAATAAAGATTAGAGCAAAAAAAAATTGATATGGAAACAAAAAACCCAGTAGAATAGATCAAGGAAACGAAGAGCTGATTTTTTGAAAGAATTAATAAATTTGAAAAACCCCTTGCCAGAGTTATAAAAAAGAAAAGAAAAAGGACCCAAATAAATAAAGTCATGATGAAAGAGGAGAGATCACAGCCAACACCACAGAAATACAAATAATTATAAGAGAATATTATGAAAAATTATATACCAAAAAACTGGGCAACCTAGAAGACATGAAAAAATTCCTAGAAACATGCATACCAAAACTAAAACAGAAAGAAATAGATAATTTTAACAGGCCCATATCCAGCAAAGAATTTAAATCAGTAATCAAAAATCTCACAACAGGGGTGCCTGGGTGGCTCAGTGGGTTAAGCCTCTGCCTTTGGCTCAGGTCATGATCCCAGGGTCCTGGGATCAAGGCCTGCATCGGGCTCTCTGCTCGGCGGGAACCTGCTTCCCCTTCTCTCTCTGCCTGCTTCTCTGCTTACTTGTGATCTCTCTCTGTGTGTGTGTGTGTGTGTGTGTGTGTGTGTGTGTGTTAAATAAATACATTAATAAAAAAAATCTTTAAAAAAAAATCTCGCAACAAACAAAAGTCTAGGGACAGATGGCATCCCAGGAGAATTCTATCAGACCTTTAAAGAAGAATTAGTACCTATTCTTCTCAAACTGTTACAAAAAAATAGGAATGGAAAGAAAATTTCCAAACTTGTTCTATGAGGCCAACATTACCTTGATTCAAAAAAAGACAAAGACCCCACTAAAAAGGAAAAATGCAAGCCAATATCCCTGATGAACATGGATGCAGAAATTTTCAACAAGATACTAGTAAATCGAGTCTAACAGTACATTAAAAGAATTCACCACGATCAAGTGGGATTTATTCCTGGACTGCAGGGATGACCACATTAATGAAAGGAAGGATAAGAACCATATGATTCTCTAAGTAGATGCAGAAGAAGCAATTGGCAAATTATAGCATCCATTCTTGATATAAACCCTCAACAAAGTAGGGATAGAAGCAACATACCTCAACATCATAAAGGCCATATACAAAAGACCCATAGCTAATATCCTCAATGGGGAAAAACTGAGAGCTTTTCCTCTAAAATTGGGAACAAGACAGGGATGTCCACTCTCGCCATTACTTCTTAACATAGTACTGGAAATCTTAGCCTCAGCAATCAGACAACAAAAAGAAATGAAATGCATCCAATCAGCAAGGAAGAAGTCAAACTTTCACTATTTGCAGACAACATGATACTCTGCAGAAAACCCAAAAGGCTCCACTAAAAAGTTGCTAGAACTAATAAGTGAATTCAGCAAAGTCACAGGATATAAAATCAATGTACAGAAATCTGTTTAATTTCTGTTTACCGATAATGAAGCAGCAGCAAAAGAAATCAAGGAATCAGCCCCATTTACAACTGTGCCAAAAACCATAAGATACCTAGGAATAAACCTAACCAAAGAGGTAAAAATCTGTACCCTGAAAAACTATAGGAAACTTATGAAGGAAATTGAACAGGACATAAAGAAATGGAAAAATATTCCATGTTCATGTTTGGGAGAAAAAACATTGTTAAGATATCTATATTGCCCAAAGCAATCTACACATTTAATGCAATCCTTATCAAAATATCACCACCATTTTTCACAAAACTAGAACAAACAATCCTAAAATTTTCATGGAACCACAAAAGACCCTGAATAGCCATAACAATCCTGAAAAAAGAAAAGGAAAGCTGGAGGCCTCACAATTCCGGACTGCAAGTTATATTATGATGATAGTCTTTATTTATTTGGAACAACATACTTAAAAAAGCACTGTATGTGAGACAGTGGGTTGGCTCTCAGTGCTATTGGACAATCAGAAGTAGATAGAACAGACCAGCTGGGGCCTGATTTGTTTTTCCTGAAAGTCTTTCCTTATGTATAAAACTGTCCCTGGACCTGTCACCATCTTAACACCCTAAGCATATTACCTAGTCTGGGGTGATCTTCATGACCTACTTAGTAATGGTGATGTTTTACAGATACAGGTCTACCTCTTCCACTGTTTTCATGAAATCCTCGAGTGGGTTCTTTTATCAATCACTTTTCTATCCTAGCGCTTCGCATAGTTCAACACTTCATAGACATTCAGTAAATATTTGTTTAACCAGTGAATGAAGGATGAGAATGATTTTAAGAAGCAGAAACTTTCTAGTCTCACCAGGCATTTTACTATTCTACATCTGCTGAGGTAGGCTGATAATCAGAGGAAATTGTGTTCTTTTTAAACCATAGTTTAAGCTCTTAAATGAATAACAAGTGAAGACCTTTACCTGCATTAAAAGAGGCTATTTCATTATTATTATTAAGATGCATTAACACATTGTAGCACTTGATTGAGGTATTCTTTACTGAGATGGCCACTGAAGCCTTTAAGCTTGGAGCTGCTAAATTGTGCAAGGAAACACAAAAGATAAAGGTTTGTATTTTCTTTGATCTACAGGGTGTCTGATTGAGTTTTCACTTTCTTTAAAAATTGTATCAGATTGAACCTTAGAAAAGAGCAGTAGAAGACACCAGTGTTTCAGAGGTTTTCATGTTACTTTACAGAGGTAAGGTGATGAGAGGGCCCTGCATACTAAACTAAAATGTGTTTACGTTCAGTTTTTAATTTAAATTACTTGGGATACCAATTCCTCTTCACTGCAGCATTACACACCACATACATACACACACATATACACGGAAACATACATCCTCTCTCTTTCTTCCATTTCCTCATTTTATGTTCCTTTTAGTATGCTGTATTTACATTTCATTAATATGTTGTTACCTTACCATATAACAGTGACACGAGCAAGGAGTTAAGTCTCCCAAGGGTGAGAAAAGCTTTCTTTACGTATCTGCCATGCCTATGCTCAGGGTTTTCATTTGTATTTTCTAATATAAGCCTTTCTGTAGATTAAGCAATTGAAGTTCAGACAAATTAAGTGAATTCCTTCAGAGATGCACAGATCATAAGTTTCATTGCTGGAACCATAAAATTAACTGTCATACAGTTTGCTATCTGTGTAAAATGGGAATAGTTCCTTTTAAACCTGGTGACATGTATAGAATTAGGTTGTATCTAACTGTATACCTATCAAACCCGTTTCAGTGTTGGTTTCAATTACTATTGATAAATCCGTATAGTGAAATCAAAAAGGGAAGATACAGGAGCCATCTTGTGGTGGGATAATTTTACTTTTAAAAATATTCCCTGTGTATATTGACTAAGGAGAAATTGTGATGGGGACTGTTAGGTCTGTGATCAAAGGAGCGAGACTGATACAAAGCGAAGGTCAAGCAAAGCTTTATTTCTTGCCAAGGATCGAGAATCAAACCGACCGTTTGGTACCCAGGTACCAGGCTGCCTCTTACAGAGAGAGCAAGCGACTCCCAGCCTCACAGACTAACTTTTATAGAGCAAAGGCCATGCGGTTGAGCCTGGCCCCACACAGGTGGCCAATGAGATTGCAACACACAGAGAAAGCTGCACAGTCATGCTAGGTCACACACGGGTGGCCAATTAAATTACAATTCACCCCATAGTAGCTATTTGAACTAGACTATCACCTTGGTCAGAATTGGCACCCAAAAGGCGCCCAAAAAGCGGGGCCCACACTCCTTGGTAGCTAGGGAGACAGTATGAGCGCCCCACTGATTGGATGTCTCCACCTGACCCGACTCATCCCTGCATTCAGGCTCTGTTATCTCCACCTGACCTAACTCGCCCTTGTACTTGGGCTCTGTTATCAGGGACTGGTCGACCACATTTTACTGGTTTCCCGGACTTGCTTCTAAGTAAGTTCCTCTGGGGCGGGGAGGGGGGCAAGGTCAGTTTAAGTTTTACTGCATAAACAACAAAATCACTGTTTAACCGAAGATGAAATTGCTCTGGCTAAGTAGGCCCTTACAGGAACAACAATAAATAAGACTAAATAGTTTTAGGGAAACCTAACTGAAAGTTGCTATCATTATTTCTATTGCTTTATACATCTACAGACTAAATACCTTATTCATGGTATTCATGGTACTTAAAGTACCACTTAAAGTACCACCATGGTACTTTAAGGACTTGACAGTTTTTGTTTTTGTTTTTTAATGAAGGGATTTTTAAGCAGTAAGTTTGTATACTTTTTATCCACCATCACTTTACTGAAAGAAAGTTCATCCTAAGCATGTTGGACATGGGAATGAAAAATCCCCAATATTCAAGTCACTAAGGAGGTAGGGGATAAATTGTTTAATTTTTGAAGGTACATTCAGGCAAGTAATTAGAGAACCATTATAGAGAAGCACATTAATATATCTCCAAAAGGCAATCTACTCCTACTTAGCTTTATTGACCTGCCTGATAAATCCCAGGGAATGTGATGCTTGGAGTCTGGTTTATTTCAGGAAAAACAATTTAGATATAATTTTTGTCAGAGTCATTGTTGAAATGGAAAGGAAAGAACATATCTTATTTCATCTTAAAATGTCCCCTTTTGGAAAATCTTTGTCAGCCCAAGAGAAGGACAATTGGATATCTAAATAGTCTTTGAAAATGAAACCCCTCCCCACCTTGACTCTTCTTCCAAAGCTCAAATGTCTCTTTGTTTCTGACACTGCTATAAATCTATGTTCATAAGAGAAATTTATAATGTACTTTAAATGAATCTTTATTAATAATCAAATTAATTTCCCGGTAGTGTTCAAACTTTCTGCTAATGATTGACCAACAATTCCAGAAACCTAAATATAGAAAGACTGTTTTCTAAATTAGCTGTTGGCTGGGGCCCCTGGGTGGCTCAGTTGTTAAGCATCTGCCTTTGGCTCAGGTCATGATCCCAGAGTCCTGGGATTGAGTCTCAGGATCAAGTCCCACATCAGGCTCCCTGGGGAGCCTGCTTCTTTGGCCCTCCCTGGCTTTTTCCTTTCCCTTTCTCTCCCTCTCTCAAATAAATAAATAAAATCTCTTTTAAAAAGACATCTTTTTTTGGTAAATTTTATAAAGAACAACTGCTTCGGAATCAACTATGAGACAATGGTCTGTTACTTCATTAGATCTTCTCACTAAAATCTGTACTTACTAAGATCATTTATTTTTATTTTTTTAAGATTTATTTATTATTATTATTTTTTAACTTATTCATTTGAGAGAGAGTGAGACAGAGCACAAGCAGGGGAAGGCAGACGCACACTCCCTGCTAAGCTGGGAGCCCAATGCCGGGCTCTATCCCAGGACCTGGAGATCATGACCTTAACCAAAGGTAGATGCTTAACCATCTGAGCCACCCAGGTACCATAGTAAGGCCATTTAGAAGCTCTTCAGATAATTTAAACAAAAATAACCCTTGTATGCATGCAAAAAGAGAAACAACTTTGAAAACACTTAAGTTGCTCCTAAAATGTCTTAACATTAAAATCCAATACTTTTTAATCACTTTTCAACTCAAGAGTTGTTAATGTAAGTAATTTCCCATACCATATTGTCTTCTGTACTATCCATGGCATTGGGATAGGTAGGGGACAGTATTTCCTAAAATATTACTTCACTGCTACCTCCAGCATTCTTTTATAAGCTATAACACTGATTTTTCAAGTTTTATTGCTTTTCTAACTTTAGCAGGTGATAGCAATGGAAGATTTTCAGACAATGTCTAGAATTCATAGTTCTTCTCTATTGATCTGAAATAGTTTAATAATTTAGATGTCAAAGGGTTTCTGGTATCCAGGGATGCCACCAAAAAGCAAACCAAAAATTGCCCGTGTTCAAGCAACCATCTCATGAATGCTATCTGGCCAGCAGTAATTTTAAGATGTTTCTGATTTTTATCATCTCTCTTTTAGAAATGCTATGAAAAATATGCATGCTAGAATCAATGAAATATGATGTTACTGGTAAAACTGTATCTCAATTATCAACATATATTGTTATAGATCTAGACTAATTTAATAAGTACATTTTGGTTTCCCAGTGGATGCAAGAGTTATATCCGGTAGGGCACTATAAGTCAATTAGATTTTTCTCCTACTTAAGGCAATCTCTAAGTCATGTTAGAGTCTTTAAATGAAAGAATTAGACCCTGCCTACCTGGAATGAATGAATTCAGTGAGAATCACAATCCAAACTAGTTGGTTACTCTTGTTGCCTAAGCACTAAATAATATGAATGAAAATTTATACCATGCCAGTGCTCTTCAGGTCAACACAGCTTTGAAAAGCCATCTATGCAGTAGGAGGAATGCATAAAATTATAAAACGTATCTGTGTTCAGCAAGCTGAATGGATGGAATCAAACAAGTCTAATAATTGTTAAGTATCATTCATAGGTTTCTAATAGTATTGTAAGCTCATTTGTGTATCTATAGTCCATATTTCCTGAAGAATAAACACAAGAGCTCCTGCAGGATTATTCCAAATGACCACAAACATGTACTCTATTCACAGACATTTCTCCAAACCTAGCTAATTACCCTGGTTTCAAACCAAGTGCAATGTTCCAAAAGTCAAGTACTCCAGAATTATGAGAGCCAAACATTTGCTTAAAAAATTTTGTTTAGCTAATATTAGGGCATGAAAGTATTTTTCTTGCTAAGAGATTTATAATCCAGCTCTTATCAATAACTCACTGTTTATGAAATATATCATTTGTATCTGCAATCTGTTATTTAGATCCAACTGTATGTATATGATTATTTGCAATCTGCAAATAGTTATAATTAAAGGAAGCAAAGCAAAAGCATAATGAGATTTGTGACACCTGTAAATTTCTCTGAAAACTGAGTATAATCACTACTGATTAGATACTTATCAGGTGATTTTTTGCTGCTTATTTTATATCAGTCCTTTTAATATCAACATATGCATATTTCAGACGTCCTCAGAATAGTAGGTTTCTTTCAATTAAAGTCTATTATGGTTGGAAGCCTTTGGATGGAATTAGTGAATGAAATTACCCAGGTGTATAAACACAAGAGGAGACAATTGGTTAACCATTTGCCCAGGTATGCAAGTAATATACTAATATTATTTACATTCCTTACCCCCCAAAAATCTGTTTATTTACATTTTATACTGTTCAACATATTGGCAAAGGCAAGAGCTGCTGGAAAGAAAAACAGTTTGAAATGCTAATGTGGTGCAAAGTGATAGAGATGTCCAAGAGATTTTGGAGTGAGTAAGCCTTTCAAATCTGGGCCCATGATGTAACATGGAAAATAAAAGTGCATGTTCCCTGGCGTTGTCATCAAAGCAGAAGGACAGTGTCCAGATGCTGTTCTCTCTAAAACATGGTGTAGGGGCTAACACACTGGGCTTAAAATTTTAGAAGGTTCAGAGAGGATAAGAAGCTTTCTTATGGTCACTTATGTGAAACAACCCGCACTAGCAGTTAGCCTGATGGGTGCTAGTCCACAATTCTTTCCTTTACCCTGTGAAAACTCTTATAGGTACTTTTTTTTTTTAAAAAAAAGATTTTATTTATTTATTTGACAGACAGAGATCACAAGTAGGCAGAGAGGCAGGCAGAGAGAGAGAGGGGGAAACAGGCTCCCTGCTGAGCAGAGAGCCCGATGCGATTCGGGGCTTGATCCCAGGACCCTGGGATCATGACCTGAGCCGAAGGCAGAGGCTTTAACCCACTGAGCCACCCAGGCATCCCCTCTTATAGGTACTTTATGGAGGATTGAAAATATGAAAAAGTAAAGTGGTTAACAAGAACTACGACATGGCTCTGCTCTCTCTTCTCCTCCTCCCCCTCCCCTCCTCCTCTTGCTGCTGCATCTACATATGGCTCTTCTTGTAATGTGTTTACAGTAGTTTGAGTATTCAAGATATGCTGAAATGATTAGAGATTAAAATCACATGTAAGGAATGTTAATTGCAAGGAAGGAGGAGTGTGTGCTTGGCACCAACAAAGGAAGATCTATCATATATTATTGTATAAGAAACCATCCTTAATGTTAGTAGTTCAAATTAATATGTATATATCATTGCTCTTACATCTGTGGGTAAGCTGGGTGGTTCTACTGATCTGGGCCAGGCTGGGATCATCTTGGCAGTGTCCACTCATGGATATGTGCTCAGCTGGCATATGAACTGGGGGCTAGGTGTCCTAGGATGGACCTCATTCATGTCTGGTGCTTGGCTGGCAGTCATTTGGCACAATGACTAGACCTTGTGTCTTTCATTATCCAGCAGATTATCCAGAGCTTGTTTTCATGGTAATAGCTGCATATCAGGAGAGTGAGCGGTAGCATGCAGGGCCTTGGAATTGGCACAGTTTCACATGCATTTATTTGACAAAACAATTCATACACCATCCTGGATCCAAGGAGTAGGAAAACATATTCTACTCATGGTGAGAAGAGCTATAAAGTCACATTGCAGAGGGCTTGGATATAGAAAGAAATGATGAGTTAGAAACATTTTTTAAAAATTGAAGTATAGTTGGCATACAATGTTATATTAGTTTCAGGTGTACAACATGGTGAATCAATGATTCTATACATTGCATATGGCTCACCACAATGAATGTAGTTACCATCTGTCACCATGAAATGTTATTAAAATCTTATTGACTACATTCTGTACTATATACTTTTCATCTCCATGATTTATTTATGCTCTTACTGGAAGCTTGTACCTCTTAGTCCCCTTCATCTATTTTGCCCATTTCCCTACCTCCTTCCCTTCTGACAACCACCAATTTGTCTTCTATATTTATGAATCTGTTTTGTTTGTTCATTTTTTAAGATTCTACATTGTAAGTGGGGTCATATGATATTTGTCTTTCTTTGCGTGACACTTCAGTTAACATGAAACCCTCTAGGTCTATCCATGTTGTTGCAAATGGCAAGATTTCAGTCTTTTTTATAGCTGAGTAGTAGTGCATTGTATATATGCCACATCTTCTTTATCCATTCATCTATTAGGTTGCTTCTATATCTTGGCTGTTGTAAATAGTGCTGCGATAAACATAGGGGTGCATATATCTTTTTTTATTAGCATTTTCATTTTTGGGGATAAATTCCCCAAAGTGAAATTACTGGATTGAATGGTATTTCTGTTTTTAATTTTTTGAAGAACTTCTACACTGTGTTCCATACTGGCTCACCAATTCCTTTGGTGAGGAATGTAAATTGGTCAAGCCAATTTACACTCCTCACCAAAACTTGTTATTTCTTACTAGCCATTCTGACTGTTATGAGGTGATAACTCATTGTGGTTTTGATTTGCATTTCCTTGGTGATTAGTGATATTGAATATTTCTTCATATGTTTGTTGGCTATCTGTATGTATTCCTTGGAAAAACTTATATTCAGCCATTTTCAAATCAGATTATGTTTCCTGTTGATGAGTTATATGAGTTCTTTTTATATTTTGGATATTAGCACCTTATCAAATACATCATTTGCAACTATTTTTTCCATTCAGTAGATTGCCTTTTCATTTTGCTGGTGGTATCCTTCACTGCGTTGGAATATTTTAGTTTATGTAGTCCCAATAGTTTACTTTTGCTTTTGTTTTTCTTGCGTGAGATGATATCCAGAAAAATTTTCTAAGGCTGATGTCTGAGAGATTATTGCCTGTGTTTCCTTTCAAGAGTTGTATCATTTCAGGTACTACATTTGAGTTTGATTTTCAAGCACTTTGAGTTTCTTTTTGTGTGTGGTGTAAGAAAGTGGCCCAATTTCACCATTTTGCATGTAGTTGTCCAATTTTCCCCGCATATTTTTTGAAGGGATATCTTTTCCCCAATGTATACACTTGCCTCTTTATAATATATTGATTGACCAGATTTGTGAAAAATGCTGTTGGCATTTTAATAGGGATTGCATTCAGTCTGTAGTTTGCTTTGAGTAGTATGATATTTTAACAGTATTAATTCTTTTAGTTCATGAGCATGGAATATCTTTCCATCTATTTATGTCCATCTATTTATATCTTTAATATTCTTTAATCATTGTCATAATTTTCAGTGTACAGATCATTCATGTCCTTGGCTAATTTTATTCCTAGATATTTTATTTTATTTTTTTTAAGATTCATTTATTTATTTTAGAAAGAGAGAGACAGAGAAAGAGAGCATGCATGTACAAGTGGGGGTGGGGGATGGCAGGGAGAGAGAGAGTATCCTGAAGCCAACTCCCCACTGATCACAGAGCCCTGTGCACCACTGGATCCCAGAACCTTGAGGCCATGACCTGAGCCAAAATCAAGAGTCTGATGCTTAACTAACTGAGCCACCCAAGTGCCTGTATTTTATTTATTTATTTATTTATTTATTTATTTTGAATACCATTGTAAATGGGATTGTTTTTCTCAGGTCCTCTTTCTGTTACTTTGTTATTGGTATAGAGAAGCACAACAGATATATGTAAATTATTTTGTATCCTGCAGCCTTACTGAATTCATTTATTCTAACAGTTTTTGGTTAAGTCTTTAGGGTTTTCTATAGGTTGTATCATGTCATCTGCAAATAGTGATGATTTTACTTTTCCTTTACCAATTTCAATGCCTTTTCTTTTTTCTTGTCTGATGGCTGTGGCTAGGACTTATAGTACTATAACAAATAAAACAGTGGATAAGAGTGGATGTTCTTATCTTGTTCTTTATCTTAGAGAAAGAGCTTTCAGGTTTTCACCAGTAAGTATGATGTTAGCTGAGGGCGTGTTGTATATGTCCCTTATTTTATTGAGGTAAGTTCCCTCTAAACAATTGAGGGCATATTTTTAGTAGACTACCAGAGTAGAAATTAGAATGTTCTCGAGGTATCAGAGAAAAACCCTCAAAAAAGTTCACAGTTTAAAAAAAAAAAGTTCATAGTTGATTTATGAGTTAGATAAATGCTATATATTAAACAATTCCAAAATATGAATGGTTTGAGGCATGTGAAGATAAAGGGATAGAGTGGTAATATTATAAGTAATTGAAGCTTTATGATACCAATTTTATAAAGAAAAGTATCTTGATTCTAATTTATATTAGATGTTAATGATTAGAAAAAATGAGGTAAAAAAATTATACCTACTAAATGAATTAAATTTAAAATGTAATTTTTTTTTAAAGATTTTATTTATTTATTTGACAGAGAGAGATCACAAGTAGGCAGAGGCAGGCAGATAGAGTGAGAGGGAAGCAGGCTCCCTGCTGAGCAGAGAGCCCGATGTGGGCCTCGATCCCAGGACCCCGAGATCATGACCTGAGCCGAAGGCAGCGGCTTAACCCACTGAGCCACCCAGGCGCCCTAAAATGTAATTTTAATGTTTATCTTCTGTTTGTAAAATTTCCAGATTTAGCTAAAACTGAGCCCAAATGATTCAAATGTAGATTCAACCTGATAGGTTTTACAAGTGTCAGACACAACTAGGAATGTAACAGAATATATTATCATACTATAGTATATTGTACTTTAAAAAAAATAGGAATTATCAGTGCAACCACTTATTCAGTTTTTTCTTGCTAAAAAATTTTAACAGTAATAGAGGTTGTTAGCATCCTAATACATAATAATAAAAATGACTGATAATGATATCAATACAAAATAAAAACACATGGCCACAAACTTTTACTTAGAATAAACTTAGGAAAATGTAAAGATCATTTGGCTGTTTTAAAAGAATATGAAGGGCTATCTAGTTTCTCTTTCTGATTTTAGATGGAATATTCCTTTCATTAGAGTTCTATATTTAGCAACATTTTTAGACTATGTATACAAAACAGCAAGAAGCTAGTCATTTGAAATAATAGAGGTTAAAAGAAGAGAACTTGAGAGTATACAATTGATGCTGCCCTTCCCAGTTGAACTCTGTCTATTTCTACACACAAATATCTCCAGTGTTTTGAATGTGTCATAGCCTCTGACTACAAGGGCAAGTCACTTAACTTCAGTGGACTCATTTTCTACTTCCATGAGTAGGAGACTTATAAACTGTTAAAATTCAATGCTATTTGTGCTTATAAATAAGAGCTAATATGCTATAGATGTTAAGAACAGATTTTGCAATCAGCCCCATTGACCTTCAAATCCTTTTTTGGTGCTCTAGGTTTGTGCTCCCTGACAATTCCTTGAGTTTTCTTAGTCTTGATTTCTTCATCTGCAGAATGCAGATAATATTACCTAGTTTAGTTCCTATAAAGATTAAATGGGAAAATGCATTAAGTGAATCCCTTGCACATGTTCAGTACATAGTATGTGATTCCACAATAACCATCAAATGAATGAATGGATGGTTAGATATTTCATTTTTTCCTAAATGATTTGAAATAATTGATAAGCTATTATCATGATTACATAAAGATGAAAGAGCATGGTACTAAGCTTTGTGCTGAACTAAGGATCACTTGCCTGAGCATTATTTGATTCAAGTCTTGTGAGCTTATTACAGTCAAACTGATGTACAATGGCCTTGATACTATTCAACAATTACAGAGTACAATATACAAGATCTCTTTAGAAGTATTTTTGAGAGATTATTTTAGTGTTTTGTTTATCATAATAATTAATTGATAATTAATTTTAATGACTTTCCAATTGATTTCTTTCTTTCCTGACTCTTAGGAACACTTTGGAATCTCTTTTTTACTTTTATCTCTCAACTTTACTCCAAATGAGAAAGTAGTTCCAATCTGTCTGTATTCTAAATCTTTCCTTAGAACTCTTTTTTTGCTATGTTAACTCAGAATTTACAGATTGAACCATGGCATAATTTGTATTTGTTTGAAAATAACTAAAAATATAGAAAACCACCACATTAATGTTTCCCTATGCTCAGAATGTAATTATTCCCTTCCTATTTGGAAGAATTTGCTTATATTAATTTTGTTTTCATACATTTAAAAAAAATACTGGAACACTAAAATAAGTTTCTTAAAGCAGAATTTCGAGTGTTTTGTCTATCAGAGTGGAAGTAAAACATGGAACACTAAATTGATTTCAAGAGACGCAGTCTTTTTGTGGCCAAGCATATATGCATACCCAAGGAGGTAATGAAATCATTTACTTGTTTCACCTCCTGCACAAGGAAAATTGTAATAAAAGGCTAGTAAAGACACAGATCAGTTTTTAGACCTGTAAACGGCCTGAGAGTATCTCTGGTCTAATCCCTTTATTATATAATTGAGGAAACTGAGGCACAAAGAAAATAAGTGATTGCCCAAGGTCATGGAACTATGGCAAATCCTGGATAAGAATGGAGGCCTGCTGATTTCCTAATCCAGTACTTTTTTCTCTATAACATGCAATGAAAGCAAGGTAGAGAGAGCAATGGAAAGCTGTGGCTCCTGATTATGCAGCCAAGCATCTGGTGATAGACCTGGGGCCACTGTGATCAACAGACCTTCAGTTGGAAAAAGTAGTAGACTCAGAGTGGATGATGAGAAAGAGATTACCTAAGAACTGCATCAGAGTAGGATAAGCTATAGAAAGCTATTACTTTCTATAGTCACAATTTCACTCACACCTTCCAAATCTCACATGAGTTCCTCATTTGGCCAAATTTAACCTGTAACCATCTAGCGAAGGGGGTTCTGGGAAACAAAGTTTCAAACATAACTATGGTGTCACAGTAAAGCCTCTCCAAATTATCCTTTGACCCACCCTACATGTAAAAATTTTCAAGCATTACTCTACTGAGTTAGTTTTAGAGTAGCAAAGTTCTAAGATGAATAGTGTAAAACAAGATTTTTGTGATTTCCATGTCATAAGATTATTATGAGCCTCAGTAAACCTCAGTTGCTTTCTTCAACATCTCACATCAACCTTACCTTTTAAAAATAGACAATGCTCCTTACTGTGAATATGTTCATAAAACAACTCTTTGGATCATCCTCTGTTTTTCTCTCCATAGCTATCTACCTGGGATGGATGGATAGATGGATGGGTAAATAGACAATTTCAAACTTCTTCAATATATAATAAGATATTAAAGTTTTCATACTAGTTTTATAAAATAAATTACAAAAAGTATTCAGACTTTTGTTTTACTAGATTCAAAATTTTGGTTCTGTCTTGGCAGCTAAAACAGCATTTGTCCTGAAAGGGTAGTAGCTGATATCATACATTCTTTTCCACCTGATTTTTCTGTATTTTTAGTTATGCCCTTATGAGTTGAACTTTGCAGTAGATGAAATAAATTCTGAAAGGCACCGTTTGCACTGCCACCAACAGAGAAGTTTCCTTCCACTAAACACTAATGTTTCTCAAACCAGCTCAGCACCCAAAAAAATGGACCTGGAAACAATTATCTCAGTTCCAAGGAAGTACCCACTAGATACTTTAGGCTAAAGTATGTTTTGGCCTGAACTACCCCAATAATTTTCTCCTAGTTCCATGGTGGACATGGTTTGAATGTCCATTTACGTTAATGTCTCTCTTCACTTTTCCCTCTGTCCAAATACAATACTGAGATCATCCCCAGATGATTTTTTATTATACTCTATTTTGGGTCTTTTAGGGAGTCCACTCCTGGTGGAACCAAGGGGCACCTGTCAGGGCAAAGGAAGCCTCTGCTTCCAATTACTTCTGCTCTGCAGGCACTTCTCATAAAAGAGCTTTCTTTGCCAAGTTCTAGTTATTATTTCCTGAGGCTTTTTTTTTTCCCTTTCCAAGATACCTCTTGAGACTAAAACTTCTGACAGATCTGCAACTTTGTGACACTAGATATTACAAGAATCTCTCATTATTTTGGCTTTTTCACTTCCTGACTTTTTGCACACTTATAATTGCATGCTTTGCAGTCTTTCCATTTAGATTAAAACAGTATTCTTTAAGATATTTTTCTTTTATCTGTACAGTTATTATTGAAAAGAGAGGTTTCCAACAACCCTATTGAAAGGACCTATGTGTCTTGTTCATTTTTTAAAGTTATCTTAAATTCAGTCTTTTTTCTTTCAATTTGCTCTGTTCTGAATGTCATACAGGTTTCTTTGAATAATATGACTGTAAGACTCTCACCCTCTTTTCACGTTCATAGACAGTTGCACTTAAAGGGAAACTTTCCAGGGATGATAGCGTGGGTGTGGAATCACACTCTGTCTGTTCTTACTTGTATGTCTAAACAAAGTAAGAAATATTGCTTAGAAAGAGAATGTTCAAAGGAACATAATTTCCAGATATGCCAACATTTTGCATGATTCTGAAAATACTTTCCAGTTGTATCTTTCAGTCAGATCAATCAAAAGATTAATCATCTTGCAACATAATCAGTGAATCTAATATTTCTTTCTCTTGGGTCATATAAAAGGAATATATATCTGATTTGTATGTCAGTAAGAATTGGATTAGTTCTGAGATTCTCTTTATGATTGAGAATCTCCCTAATCTTAGAACTGTTTTGTAGGTCTGGCCTGCTAAAGTTTAGGCTAGTAGCATTTGTGAATAATAAAATTATCCCTTTTTGAAACTACAGATCTGTTTAACTTGGATTCCACAGTAATGTGTGTCTGCATGCATACATTTGTGCAATCAGAGATCATCTAATTACAAAATAAACTAAAAATTGACAATCTTAATTATACATAAATAAATTTTAGGTAATTATACAACTTCAAGTCAATTGAAAAGACCATTGGGACATTAATAATTAAAAGCCTGGATCTGGAAGCTTTAAACACTACTTACACTACATAAATATTATTTTCTTTTAACTTTAAATAAAGGGAAAATTGATGCTGATTTAAAAACAAAATGGAACTGTTGATGCTAACTAACATTATCTATTATTGTGAGCCAGATTGTTTTAAAGTAATTTCTTTGAGGAGAGATTGTGTGATGGAGATCATAGGGAAAACTTAAGGAAGCCTGCCAAAGCAAGATAATTTTGCAATTAGAAATAAGAGAAATCTTGTTTGAAACAAGGATTATCTCATAGAAGCCTTCAGAGCCCCCAAACACAAACACACACCCATAGTTATTTTGAAAACAACTCTAAGATTTGAGAGCATATATAGACATTATCTTCTGTTAGATTTTTAACCTTGCAAATGTTTTTTGCTTTTGAATCCATTTTCCATTTGTCAATTAGACAAAATCACTGAGTTATTTAGCTTATTTTGGCATAGATATCCAAGGACACCGTTCCACAGTATACATTCAAAAACTTACAAAAGCACGAGTGTCTTTTATCACCAGGACATCAATAGTATATAGTAAAAGCAGTATGGTCTTTGGAAGCACAACCACCCGAATTCAGTGTGGCTCTGTCATAATTTAGTTAAGTAACTAATTCTAGCAGCACCTTAGTTTCCATATCAACAAAATGAAGATAACTTATTTAAGGTTTTATAACAGTTAAGTGAGGTCACTTAGGTTAAAGATGTCTTACTGAATCTGACATACAGATATTGGTACTAAGGCACTTAGGATCATATATTTCACCCCTCTGATATGACAAATGAGGTAACACATGACTTATTCAGAACCAAATTTCTGGAATGCTGTGGAATGGTTGATACTCATTGTACGTTTTTGTATTCTTTCATACCAAGGAGATTGGAGAAAAAAAAAAGTATTACAGTTTCAGAGAAACATCCCTTGTGGTGTACGTATGTGATGTAAAACATGTTTTTAGACACATGAGAAATGAACCACAGAGGTGGGGATATCTGAAGTTTTCCATTTCCTACTAATTGAGTTTGATTGAGTAGGACCCTCCCTGTTAGTGATTAAAAATAGCTATTTATAGTTCCTCCGTCAGAAGATTCAGTACATAGATATCCAATTTTCACTTTTGTGGCTCAGACTAGATAAGTTCTGTGACATTAAAAAATGTCCCACATCAACCTTGATAGGATTCAACCACTGCAAGTACATTGCCATTTGACCAGAGTTAGATCTAATAGATACAGACCATAACTAATAGTCAGTCTGTCAACAAATGATTCAGAAATGCTGTATGGAGAGTTTTTTCTCTTTAGTAAAATCAATATCACCTCAGCTGCCTGCTGAATGATATTACTTGAAGCATTATAAATACCATGATCAAGAAATTCAACTGTAACCTTTTCTATCAGGATTGCTTAACAACCTTTCTCATGGCTTGAAGCTGAACTGAATAGAAGCAGAATGTATAAAACAAGGATCTTTAGGCATCAATGCTTAGGTAGGGGATTCCACCTTCTTTTTGTGTGAAGATAGCAGTCTTCCTTGACTATAGGTAAAGAATGAAGTCAGCAAAATTATTTCCATCCCACCTGGAAGCATTGAGTTCAATATCTGACAATGTCATTGGCTAGCTAGTTCTTTGATCCTGATCACATGATGTCAGTGCCTTGGAACTGAAAAAGGAGGAAATCAGACTAAATCATTTTAAAATTCCCTTTGATCTAGGTTTCTAAGACTGTCTTTTTCCAGTCCTAATGTGGGAACGCAGATATCTCAAATTTCCACTTAGAACACAATACAAAAGTTCTTTTTGTTTTATTTTAGTGGTTTAATTCAGTTTTTCAAGAAACCTGCATTGGACGCCTATCATATGCCAGGCATTGCACAAAATTTGGAGGATAAAACAATAGTCTACAATATTAAGAACTTAAATACTAGTAATGACCCAAGCTTTGAATCTCTATGATATTCCTTCTTTTGTGCAGGCCTCTGGACTGCGTTTCCTAAGGTAACAATTACCTGGATGACAAACCCATGGTAATGAAGACTCCTTACTTTAGCCCTTTGTTCTTAATGAAATGAAATTCTTGACAGTAGTAATAGGTGCAGAATTTTTTTATTATTAAAAAATTACTTTAAAAAAAAGATTTTATTTATTTATTTGACAGAGATCACAAGTAGGCAGAGAGGCAGGCTGAGAGAGAAGTGGGGAAGCAGGCTCCCCACTGAGCAGAGAGCCTGATGAGGGGCTTGATCGATGAGGGGCTTGATCTCAGGACTCTGGGATCATGACCTGAGCCAAAGGCAGAGGTTTTAACACACTGAGCCACCAGGCGCCCCCCAAATTACATTTTTAATAATGAAGCACAAACCTTACCTAAAATATCAAGTTTTGTGTGCTTTGGGATAAAATTCTTTGTTCCAATAATTATTATATACTATCACAATTTCTGAATTTTAGGCATATATAACTTCAATGAATAAAATATTGGAAGTTTATTAATGATTAGTTCATAAATATAGTTTATATGATTGAGGGGATATATCAAAACATGGGACCCAAAGTGCAATTGTATTATGATTGAACAAGATGATTTTTAAAGTCCCTTTAAACTTTAAAATGCTAAGATTCTTTATATGTCTCTAAATTTTAGAGTTAAACATTCCAGCTTTCAGTTCTTAAATCCATATATGGTCATACATTTCATATATGATCTAAAACTAAAACTTCGTTTTAATTTTTTTTTTAGATTAAGAAACAGCATAATAAAAAGAGCCTTGGAACTAAATGAAAAATAATCGAACACTAGACCCCATGTAACACTGAAATAATGGGAGTCATACATTATATAGCACCACAGCAAAATAGTTAATCACTTTCTTAAAAAGCCCTATGAAACTTAAGGCTGCAATTCCAAATAGAACTCACTCTAAGAAGCAGCCAAAATGCTGCCATAAAACTCTTTAATATTCAAATTAAACTTGAAATATTTTGTACCATACTGAAACAACTGTAATTAAAAAAAATAGGGATAGAATTACTAATAAGATTCAGATGCTGATTTATATAGCACTAAATAACTCTGAAGTGTCCAGGTATTAATTTTAACTACAAAGAATATTACAGAAGTAATACATTGGCTCCCAGGAGTGCATAAACAGAAATTTTCTGTTCTTTCTCTTTTAATGTAATATCATAGATTCATTGGTGGTTTGCAACTGTACCTTACAGATTTATTTAATCAAATGAATAAACCAGGCCCTGAAAAAGCTATTTAAAGTATTACTAAACATGGAAGGGGGTGGAGTTAAATGATATGTGCATATTTACAACCCAATTATCTGAGGCTACAACAGAAATTAGTATACCAGTAAAGTCCTGGCTGGAAATCGTTATATGTTCTAAGTAAATTCTAATTTATAGGTTACCACATCATATTTCTTTTGGCTATAGTCAAAAGGGGTGTTTAAATAAATAGACTAGAAAATTGCTGAAAACTTGCAACAATGGAAATAGTAGAAAACAGATTCAGAAATGGTCTTAATGTTACAAGATGGGACAAAATAAAATCTACAAAATTGAACAGAATTGATGTCTTTCTGAGAAACTTTGACAGAGTAGTAAAATTTCATAGCAAAAAGGAGATTTAGGGCTCTAGCTTATAAAATAAGTATTAAAAGTATCAGGATATCCTTTTATGCTGCCTGCTTAGGAGGTCCTTTAGAGGTACTCAAAGAAGCTGAATCAATGAGTTAAGTTTTTTCAGTCAAATCAAACAAATGTTTTTCCTGGAATAAGAGAAACAAAATTAAGACCTACTGCCATTACTTTTTTTTGAAGTATTTATTTGGAATTCAGGAATTCCTAAAGGGGAAGTACTAAAGTTCCTCCTGGAATATTAGGAGGAAAGTAACAAGATTCATTGTAGAAAACAGGAGACTCAAACATAAAAATACTGGATTATTAATTTCAAAATGTTCCTAGAGATCATCATTCCAGTGCATTGTCCTCACTTTATATAAAAAGAAATTGAGATCCAAGCATAAAGTTTAATACAGAAGAAGGTGAACAACCTTGGATCAATAAAAGGTAGATTAGGGCATTTAAAAATAGTAACGTCTTTGGGGCGCCTGGGTGGCTCAGTGGGTTAAAGCGTCTGTTTTCGGCTCAGGTCATGATCCCAGGGTCCTGGGATCGAGCTCCGCATTGGGCTCTCTGCTCCGTGGAAAGCCTGCTTCCTCCTCTCTCTCCCTGCCTGCCTCTCTTGCCTACTTGTAATCTCTGTCAAATAAATAAATAAAATCTTAAAAAAATAAAAATAAAAAATAAATAAAAATAATAACGTCTTTGCTGTCAGTCAAGTTCATGGTTACAGAGAATATGTTTGATCAACATTTGAAAGTTGCAATTATTCTAATTTAATTACATGGTTTTTTTTAAATCTTTTAATATAATGTATCTTGAAATTATGTGTAGGAATAGTTCTGAATATGTAACTGTTTATTTATCCATTCCTACACTCAGTACCTATTTCTTAAACATCTTCCAGATTTAAAGAGTTGAAGAGTTGAAGATACAGAAGGAAACTAGATTACACAGTTACTACCCTCAGAAAACTTACAGGATGGTGGAAAAAAGATGTTAAACATGTAACTCCAAGGAGGTATAATATACACTATGATCAGGTATAAATATGTGTCATAACCCAGTTTAAGGGGTCATAGAAGTTTCCCAATATGAAGTAATGTTTAAGCTAAGTTCTGAAGGACACATGTTTATTAATTCCAAACCAAAAGGTAATGATGGAGTGTATTTGAGAACATAGAACTCAGTGAAAAATTAGTATGCTCAAGTGCCACTCCCATTTGCTAAGTGCAAAAGTATGAGTAACACTTGACCTACTTTATTTTCTGAACTCTTGAATTTCTGAAAGTCAGTAAAATTGGTCCTTTAGTGTAATTGTTTTCAAACCTTAAGGGGAACTATTGCCATTTACACATGTTGATGATTTTCAGAAAATGCTTTATGTTGAAATGAAAATCTATTTAATGATATGAAAAAAATCACATTTGACAAGAAAATGTATTATATAACTAAATGAAAATATGTACCCTTAAATGGGGTTGTGAATTTTCTTTCTGTTTTTCTTACGTTTTAAAAGATGTTTTAAGTTTAAATTCAAATAATGACCATATAATGTATTATTAGTTTCAGAGGTAGAGGTCAGTGATTCATCAGTCTTATATAATACCCAGTTCTCATTACATCATGTATCCTGGGATTGTGAATTTTCTTAACAATATTTAGATTTTTTAAAATGTTTGCATTAAAAAAAAAATTACATGTGAGGGGCACCTGGGTGGCTCAGCCAGTTAAATGTCTACTTTAGCTCTGGTCATGGTCCCAGGGTCCTGGGATTGAGCCCCACTTCAGGTTCCCTGCTCAGTGAAGAGTCTGCTTCTCCCTTTCCCACTCCTCTCCCCCCAGCTTGTGTGTGCTCTCTCTCTCACTAGCTCTCTCAAATAGATGAATAAAATCTTTTTAAAAGTTACATGCTGAATTGTGACTAAAGATAGTCAAAGTACCATGAAAAAATAGCTTTCCCTGCTTATTTTAAAATCTTCTAATTTAAATAGAATAGATTAAATTTTATAATGTAATCTAGTTTTGATGGAAAAAAAAAAGTTGATTTAGCTATAAACAATCTATTCCCCAATACAATGCAAACCTAAGCTCCCATGATAATATATAGTTACAAATGAGCTTTTGGTAATATTGAAGCTGAACTGATGTGAAATTATCCTCCCTCCCCCAACAGTATTAAAATTAAATGAAATAAAAGTATTAATTTTATTATATTATTAATTTTAATTAATTAATTAAATAAAATTAAATTAAAAATACTGGATAAAATATAACAAAAGCAGGTAATTTAGATGACATTTTCCATATAAAAATGAGAAGGAAGAGGAAAGGGGGGAAGAATAGGGAAGAGAAGGGAAAGGATAAGGAAGGAATAAGGAAAGGAACAAGGAAAGGAAGAAAAGCAATCTCAAGATTTAGCAACAAAGAAATTATTCCAAGTGGTAAAATGTTGCTGATACACTAGTACTTCCAAGAAGGTGGGTGGGGAAGAACTTACTAAAGATGAGCTTATGTGAAGATTACAACCAAAATTGTGATCCATTATGAGATATAATTAGCAGAATAAAGAAGTAGGAGATTTAACATCACCACCCAAAAGTAACAGGCAGAAAAACATCAAAATGATATTTTAATTATACATGTCAAAGGTTACAGAACCATAGGAAATTTTATCACTTACAAAGTGATAAAATATTAGGTTATAAGGGGCAATAGTTTTGAGGAAACTCTAGCCCAGAAGGACGAAATGAAGTGAATAAATCCTTACAGGTAGTAAAGGATAGTTCTAAAACTGTATTTTTCCCAGTTTTGACAATATCCTGTCCCAATTTTAAGACAGAGTTCCAAATATTTTCTTTCTTTTGGGAGCTCTGTGTTCACTGCCTTGATGGTATTATTTGAACCACAAACTTTAAAAAAAAAAACTCTTCAATGAATTCCTGTTTATATACAGTGTCCTCCTTTGGTTGCTTATGTTTTAGGTGTAATATCTAAGACTCCTTCACCAAATCCGGGGTTATAGAGATTTAGCCTTTTCATCCCCCAGGAGTTGTATAATGTCTACATTTAGATCTATTCTGTGTTCATTCTTACATATGATCTAAGGTCCAATTTCACTTTTGCATGAAAATATACAGTTTTACCAGCACGACTTTTTTGAAAAGACTATTCTTTCTTCATTGAATGGTCTTGACATCCTTGTTGAAAATCAGTTGGCCATAGATGTACTAGTTTTTTGGTTTGTTTTTATTTTCTGTAGACATTTGAATGTTATGATGCCATAACTCTAGATATAAAAATTCTCATTGCCCAGTTTTCTGTTTTATTTTGCTTTGTTTTTTAAAATTGCTGATGTTTATAGTAGTCCATTTACTGATTTTCCCAAACTATATTTGAAATGACTATATTCCTTGTTGTATGTGATCACTATTGTCTCTTTTTTCTTAGGTTGTGTTCATGTGTTTTGGCAGTGGTTGTGTTAAATGCTAAAACAAATATTGTTTAAATTGTGTTAAGTGCCAAAACAAACAAAAGGTCAAAATACCTGATATAGTGTTTGCATCTTTGTTCTCTGTCAAGGTGCTCTCTCTTCATTAGTCAGGCTTGCACTTAGCCTAAGGTCCAGCGTCTCGTAAAAGTTAAAGGTCTTCTCCAGTCTTTTCTGAGCATCCATCTTACCCTGGGAAAACTTTCAAAATTGACTTCTAAATTCTCATGCATGCAACTTCCTAATTTCTCAAAGACCTTCTTCCTAGCTTTTTCTTCTGGACTTCAGGTAGGCTATTGTACGTTTTAACTATAATCCTTTGTCCCATATATCTGTGGTTTGTTAGTTCACCTTCCACTGTTTTTTATGAATCCCTACTACTTTTCCAGCCTTACTTCTGAGCTAGGTTAAACAAAGATGAATGCCTTGTATCAGTCCTTCAGATAACCCATAGACACCTTAGAGTGGACATATGTGATAATTTGTGATTAAGGTCCTCTCTACTGTTGCTACATGAGGAGTCATTTCCACACTGGGAACATAGGTTTCCCCCTACAAGAGTGATGTCATGCCCATAAGGGCATGGAACAAGTACAAGTAAAAATACCACAAAGCTTTTCTACTATTTTAACATCAATATCTGCTTGGGTGCTGTAAACCTTTGACTCCTTTGCAGGGTTCTGACAAAGTTGCTTCTGATAGTTTTCCTTGGATTTCAGCCAGTTAAAGAGTGAGGGCTGGAGGTGCCATTTTGCTGATGCCACTCCTCCCTCTCTATTCTTTGGCCCAAAGGGCATCAGAGTAATAGAAAAAAATCAGAATGTATCTGTTAGAGCTTGGAATAAGCTCTATCCATCCAGTCCAAAAGCACATTGTTTTAAGGAGAAGTATAACTGAAACCATCTGTGTCACCATTACTTAGTTTTATATTCAGGAAGATTTATCAAGGAAAGAAATGAATTTAGACCATTTAGGCTATGTTTCCTTACTTGTGTTTTTCAGGAAAACTTTGCCTAAGAAATGTAAAACTATAGGGGCATCTGGGTGGTTCAGTGGGTTAAAGCCTCTGCTTTCAGCTCGGGTCATGATCCCAGGGTCATGGGATTGAGCCCCACATTGAGCTCTCTGCTCAGCAGGGAGCCTGCTTCCTCCTCTCTCTGCCTGCCTCTCTGCCTACTTGTGATCTCTGTCTGCCAAATAAATAAAGAAAATCTTTAAAAAAAATGTAAAACTATATACAAATATTATTTTATTCCAGAATGTCTTGAAAATCAGTTTATCTGAGACAAAAGTTTATTTTCCTGAGCAACCTCTTTACTTGTTGAATACCGTTTACTTAACAAGGATCATTTAAAGGACCTTGCTTTATCACAGTCATTTTCCTGCCCTGAAGAACTTGCCCTAAAACATTTGAATTCAGACCCCAGATATTTGCAAATACCTAACTTAGGACTTTCCCCTTCTAAGAAACTGGTAAGATTCTGTCAAGATAGTGTTCTCATTTACCATGTGTTCTAAAAAGTGGTTTTGACTTTTTAACAGGCAGTCTGGTGATATTTTAGAGAATTCAACATTAAATGACCACTTATGTATACTACAATGTTAGTTACAGTAAACTTACTGAAGTTTTAAAACACTGAAGAGCATGTTTGAGCTCTGTATGTGCCTATAAAGTTTTAACATTTACTTACTTGGGACTTTCCAAACCTGAGTAGTTCCTAAATATTGTGTTCATATTATAGTTTTCATGTGTTAATTATTGTTTTATGTTATCAATTATAAAAATCAAATTGTTTTATATAATCAATTATAAAGTGTCTTGCTTTTTTCATTATATTTTGCTTTTCATAATACTTGACTGTTTTCATAATACACCACATAAAATTATTATAGGTACTTCATCTTTCTCAAATTTTGAGAACCTAACACAAAATTCTGTTATGAAGCAATTGTGGTCAGTTAGCAAATATCATTGCTTGAGTCACCCATATTTTTTGAGTAAATTCCTGAGAATGTGATATGGATTGTAAAAATAACACTTTTGTATTTATAGATATACTCACTTATCCACTGAAGATAGTGGACTAAGCAGTGGCATCTCCTTACATTCTGAATAATTAGATGGATAGACTTAGGGGAGATGGCTGAGGTACTTAAGAATAATAGCTGAGCTCTTAGATATATTTAAATTTAAGTACTATGTTTATTTAGCCATCAATTTCCTTTATTTAAAATTTCCCACTGGAGTTTTCCACACCCTCTGGTCAATATCAGCATCTTCCATAAAATTAGAAAGGAGAGAAGTTTTATTGGAAAGGGAAAATATAATCAAGCTGATTCTACTGTCTTATTGTGGCTTTATATTCAGGTCCCAAAAAGTATTTGAGACACATATACGGTGAGCAACAGACCAACCGTTCTACTGATACTTTTAATGGCTTATTAATCTGTGCATTCATTTATAGAAGCCATCTTATAGTTAGCAGGCTTTTAGTTTTAAGGTAGTAGAGAAATTTTTAGGCCCTTTTCCCCCTTATACTGTAAGAAGTACATGAAACAGAGATCTACATTCTGGCCTTAATGAATCTAAGATAAATCAGTATCTGTAAATCACAATATAAAAAGATAAGGAGTTGAGTGCATGATATTGGAATAAACAGGGCCAGAAGAAAATGTCAAATCTCCATAGTAGATGAGAGAAATGCTAACAAGGTGGAAGCTGACATATTCCACAGAACTCTTGGAAGACTGTCAATTTGAAGGCACTGATTACTGAAAAAAGGTTACTTGAGGTTGAAGGTATATATGCTTCAAAGTGATATGGATTAAAAAGTTTGTATACAGATGAAGAAGAACCCAAGATTGCCCTTCCATTATTCATAGTCAAGTGGATAAACCCATATCCCAGGAGATAGGAGATCTAATCTCTGAAGTAATTAAATTAGCTACTCCCAACTCTCAGATCTCCAGAAGGTGGGATGGTGCTTATGACCTATGGGGCTTGAGCTCTCTTTTTCTTCCAGAAAGAGTTTTTATAAAGCTGGCACAGAGGTTTGTGATCTTCAATAAAAGATATAGGAGCATCCCTTTTTTTACTGAACTGAATCACTCCAGAGAAGA
The DNA here is from genome assembly GCA_004024625.1 of Mellivora capensis. NCBI lineage: Eukaryota > Metazoa > Chordata > Mammalia > Carnivora > Mustelidae > Mellivora > Mellivora capensis. The sequence continues at coordinate 110,916 of PISX010002176.1, read as the reverse complement.
AACAGCTAAATATTGATATTAGGAAGTACCAAATAAGATACAAACAGGTAGCCACAGTTGAGGAACCTCTCTAGGATGGATAATAATCAAATACATAAACTTAAAAAAAACAAAATGAACAACCTAACTCAGGATGAACAAGATGGCAGAAAGTAGAACACCTCAAAAAGAAAAAAAACAACAACACACACATATATATATATATATATATATATATATATATATATATATAAAATTAGTAACCACAGAGAAATCCCAGAATAAGAGCAGAGGAAGCTTTACAAAAACTATACAAATTACAATTAGAGAACAAGATAAGGATGTTAGAAATTAAACAAATAATTAGATAAAAATTGATTAGATAAACATCTATACATTAGATAAATGATTAGATAAGCATCAGTATAGTTTTATAAGATATAAATTCTGTAATTCTCTTGGAAACTAGGGAGATAGGAACGGATAATAGTGGGGAGCATATAAGAATATTGAGTGAGTCAGGCAGTCCAATATTCTTCTAATACTATTCCAAAAAGAGACAACAGACAAAATAATGGGAAATTACCAAAGAAATAATATAGGGAAAAAAAATCACAGAACTGAAGTAAATAAGTCACCAAAAGTGGCCACAAAAAAAAAAAAGGAAATAAAAAAGAACTACTCTGTGGCATATGGTTATTTTTTTTCCATTTTTTCCTTTTTCTTGGTCATTTTTTGTCAAAATATTGGTTATAAAAAGAAGATTCTGAAATTTTCCAGATATTAATAGTAAGAAAGTTCCACATAAAGAATTGAAAGTCAGCTTGGCGTGAAACTTAACATTCACACTGAAGCTAGAAGATAATTGGATCCACCTGTCTTCAGAATTCATAGAGAAATGATATTTTATTTATTCATTTTTTATTCTTTTATTCTAATAAATGGTATGACTAAATATAGATTTATAAATTGAGTATGAAGGTAGAATAAAGATGTTTTGAGATATTCAGTGTCTCAAAAAGTTTTCTTTCATCACTGTTCTGTGGGCATCTGATGTAGGATGCTCTTCAAAAGTAATGAGAAAGTACGAAAGGGTAGGCTCTGAATATAGGGAACAGAGGATCTATCACAAAAGAGTTAAGATAATTCCAAAGATGAGCTCAAAGGAAAACCTGTGATATCTGTACTGCAGGCCTTGATAAAAGATACTAGTATAATTTGGAGCAGTAAGAAAGTGACTCCAGAAGAAATATCTACAAAAGATTAAAAAAAATGAAATTGACATTTTTCTGACAATTCTGATTATATGAATACTAGGTTTAGAGAAGTTTCAGATCTATTGGGGGGTGTGGGAAGTCTTGGCAAAAGATTCAGTGACCCTTAAGCAATAAAAATGAGTAATGCTTAAAGGATTTTAGAAGTTGGCCATGTTGTGCTTTTTGTTTGTTTGTTTGTTTGTTTAAGCTAAAAGTGGTTTTACATTGGGGATTGCTTAGGTAGGCACAGGAAGAAATTTGGCATCAAGCACAAGGAGGACTATTAGAGTAGATTAGTTGCTGCTCACAAAGCTTCCCCAGTCTCTAGACATGGAAGTCATTACCAAGAGATGGCTTAGGGGTGAATGAGAGCCAGGGCCCTGTGGTTGCACCATGTGAGCCTCTGAATTATGGCTAATTCAGCTGTTCTGGGCTACTGGTTAGCTAGATTTTCAACCATTAAACTTGGAAATACATACAAAAGGTTGTATGGCTACAAGCCTAAGCTTTAGTGGAATGTATATCCTCACAGAAAAGTTGGAAATAACCAAAACTGAAGTCTTCACCTACCTTCAGTTCCATCTGTGTATTTGTTCAAATACTGGAGATCCTCAGGTCCAGAATTCCGGCATCATCTGTTCTTTCAAAGTAAATTTTAAAGAACTCCATCCATTGTTTTAGCACCTCCTGATCAAAGTTGGCAAAATGAAGAATGGGTGCTTTTGAGCAGTGTGCCTTTTGGAAGCTGAAGTTCATCTGAATGGAGATGAAGTGAACATGCAAATGCTGACTATGTCCTGGAAGCATTTTTATACGATCTTGAAATTTCAACAAACTGGCTTTTGCCGGTTTATCCAGCTGTTTTTTGAAATAAAAGTTGGGGTTTTCAAAAAAAATGAGCAATTCTAATTCCAGGAAAAACAAAAGGAATAAGAAGAAAGAGTTATTGTTGTACATTATGACTCAATAGTGAACAATATTTACATGGTTATGATAACTAAAACACTGAATATGGCACTAAGCAAAGATTGTAGTACAACAATATTCTGAGAATAGAGGTAGGAAAGGTGGAGAGTAGGAGGGCTAAAATCTTCACCTGCCAAAATGCAAAATTTTATAAATATCAATCTTCAGATACCCATTGAGAGATAGCAATATAAGCATGGTATTTGGAAAGACAGAAGCAAGATCCAGAAGAAGGTTTCTTCTTCCAAGATTGAGATGAGGGTAATAGGAAATTATAATGTTTATTCTAGATAGTTAGAACTGTTTAATTCTTTAAACCATATTATTGTTTTATTTTGATAAAATACTAATCAAAAATTACTTAGAACCATTGCATGTGCTTGGTTACTGTAAATGATGCTAAGAATGAAGCCCTGTACCCAAGGGCTTCTTAAGTGTTGAGAATCTTTTAGGTTTTAGTAATCTTTAGCCTTAGAGTAGCATATAATTCACATCCTAGTGAAGAATGTTACATAAAGAAATTTTCACATAAAGTTTCCTGGAAATGAATTAAGAAATTGGATTGAAAGCAAGACTTTCAGACTGCTTGGGTCCAAATCTTGGGTTCTATACTAGTTCTTTCTATGTGTCTGAGCATTTATTTACTTCTCTTTACTTCATATGCAAAGTTCAAATTACATTACTATGTACTTTATGAAGTTGTTATTGTGTCTTTTTCCTATTCCTGTGTTAGATTAAGAAGATAATTGGGGCGCCTGGGTGGCTCAGTGGGTTAAGCCTCTGCCTTGGCTCAGGTCTTTCTTGGGATTGAGCCCTCCATCGGGCTCTCTGCTCAGCGGGGAGCCTGCTCCCCCCGCCCCCCGCCTGCTTCTCTGCCTGCTTGTGATCTCTCTGTCAAATAAATAAAATCTTAAAAAAAAAAAAAAAGATAATTTATGTAAAGTGCTGAGCATAGGGCTTACTATATAGTAACTAATGAATGGATGATGGTGACAATGATGACAATGAGGACAAAGATGATGGTGGTGAGATAGCTGTATACCAAGGAAAACGTTCATTATCCCTTAAGCCTACTCAAAGATGAACAAAATTCCCAATCTGTACAATAACCTACTTTATCCTTTGGTATTTCATAAAATTGTACCAGAAAATAACATGTTTATAGTTACCAAAATGGATGAGTTGGGAAAAACCTCCTAAGGACAAAATTGGATCATCCTAATAATTCAAGTTGAAGTTACTTAGTGTGTATACTTTCATCATTTTTCTTAATTTTTATTTAATTTTTAAAAGAATTTATTTGTCCTTGAGAGACAGAGAGACACACAGAGAGAGAAACAGAGAGGCAGAGGGAGAGGAAGAAGAAGACTCCCCATGGAGCAGGGAGCCGGGATGCGGGATTCACCCATGATTGAGGATCATAACCTCAGCTGAAGGCAGATGCTTAACAGACTGAGTCACCCAGCCACCCCAATTTTGACTCAATTTTTGTTGAATTCTGTGCTCAGCCAAGTCCATAGTTTTTTGCTTGCTTTGGCTTTTCCATTTTTAAAAATATGAATCTCTGTTTAAAGTCAAAGGAAGCTGTATCCATGAAATATATGCAAAAGTGTGAAGTTGCAGAAAAGTAAGATGTCCAAAAGGGTAGATTGCTTGGTGAGGAATAGTTTAGAATGAGGTAGATAAATTCTGTCTGTTACTACCATATTTTTCACAAAACATTAGAAAAGGGACAAAAGGTTGAAAGTTAATGTTTCTTTGCCTAGTGATGCCCTGCCCTTGTTATTTTGAATAGTGTTTTCTTGAAAGGGCATCACTATTTTAAGGCTGTAAATTCACAGGAAAAGTGAAGCTGATATGTTGGTTCTGAATATTATCTTTAATTACTAAATCCTGAAGGAGATGTAAAAAGCATAGAATAGTTCTTAATTTTCTTTCCAATTTACAGAATTTTCTTTAAAAATTAAGTTTTGGGGCACCTGGGTGGCTCAGTAGGTTAAAGCCTCTGCCTTCGGCTCAGGTCATGATCCCGGGGTCCTGGGATCGAGCCCCGCATTGGGCTCTCTGCTCAGCAGGGAGCCTGCTTCCTCCTCTCTCTCTGCCTGCCTCTCTGCCTACTTGTGATTTCTGTCTGTCAAATAAATAAAATCTTTAAAAAAATTAAGTTTTAATCACTTACAGAGGAGAGTCATTTTGGTGTGGTAACCAACTGAAAAAAGAATTTTATCCCCAAGTCACAGTTTGAAATAACAGTATTTTTTTACATGACTACCTATATTTTGAAGACTGAATAGAGAAATATTGAGTGTTTAGTATGTTGTGAGTTTCTATTAATTGTCTAAGTGGAAGTTAAGAAAATTAGGCATTATCCCACAATAAGCCTGATACGTAATCCACCCATTCAATAATTCCCACTACGCCCTGACCTCTATAAGGTCACTCCAATGTTGGCAAGTCTTGACATAAAGTCAGTGATTTAAAGTTACAGACAGCTGGGTAAGCACATCACATGTAATAGGGCATCTACTTGGGTGCTTCTTCAATATTTTGACCTTGAAAAATTTCCATTTCACCAACTGGAAAGTGGTCTAAGGATAGTCATTTCTTGAGTACCTAACAGATCCTAGAAATTCCTGTTTTCCTTGCTTCTAAGAATGATTAGAGATAGAAAGACTCTGAATTCATTTTAAACTTATGTGACAAAGTGATCAAAATTCAACATAAAAGATAATAATGTAATGTCTGTCATGACTCAGATATATTTGCTGGTTTTTCCTGACCCTAATGACACCCTTCACACTACCACATCTCTCTTTTCAATTCAATGTGAAAAATGATGTAGAATTAGCAATATATATTTGTTTTTTTTAATTGACAGGTGACATTAAAAATTTAATAATTTTATATTTCATGAGAACACGGTGGTGATCTTTTTAGGTGTCTTGTCATACTCTGTGATTCCTTGTTTTGGTCATTGTCACCTGTACAAGAGTTGCTGGTCATCAACCTATCTACAAACTGTTTCCCAAAGTCACTGAATGTCCTGAGCAAGAAATTTTGCAAAGATTTTGAAAGGGCTCATCTCTTTCGACTCTTTGACCATTGGCTTCCTAATTCCAAAGACTTGTTTCTGAGAAACAGAGAATTATAATTACACTTCAGGCACAACAAATAGTCATGTCAGCTCCCATGACTACATGATAATAAACACCTGCTTGGGAAGAAATAACCTAGTGCATAAAGTCACAGAGGAGTTTCTCTGTGAGTAAACAAGATTTTTCTCATAAAATGCTTCATTCAAGTACCTCTTTTTAGTAGTGCTAAAGAAAGGTTTCTAGCTACCGTGTTTTTAATTCCCATAAGGAAAGCTAAACATTTTGTGAAAATTGGGATTCATTTTTAGATTTTCTCTCCATTTTGCCATTTGGAAACAGGGTTATATGTTGGAGAGGTTTTCACTTGACTTCACAAAAGGGGCTCAGATGGACTTGCTGGGTGTTTTCATGAATTGGTGATAAATAGGCAGTGGTGTTAAATGACTGAATGTGTTAAACATAAGATTAGTGATTCACAATGACTTGATTCAAAAAGACACCTTAAGGGAAATAGAGTTCACCTTCCCCATCTTGAGTAGTTAGGCTTTTGTCTTCCCCTTGAAGGAAAATGATACCCAACTCTAACTAACTTAAACAAAAGAGAAACTAATTGACCCCTATAGTCAAGGAAGGATATAGGTAGTTCATAAAATTGAAAAGAAACAAAAGCCTGATGGATTTAAACCTTAGAACCCAGGGTTCAATGGCTTCAGGATTCTTTTTGACCTCATTCTTATTCATTTGTTTCTTATTCATGTGCTGGAGGAGTTTCCTTTTGAACATAAATCAACAATCACATATCAGTAGCTTCATTGGAAAAGCACATAGTGTCCCTAAAACCCATGGATTAATACCAAGGAAGGTCTCTCATTTGTCCATCTTTTGGGCCAATCACATTTGTCTGGGGAATAAGTTATAACAGTTACCAAGTCCTATTGCTCATCCTAGGGAATTAGTGTCAATCATAAGAATAAGTCTAAGAAAGCTAGCTGGACAGGCAGAAAAATAGCTATCACAGTCCAAGGAACTATTTCTTGCTTAAACACCTCTATACTATCATCAAAATTGCTCCTCCAGCATCACACTGAGAAACATTGTCCATGGTGAAGAGATCACTTGAGTGGGGAACAGGAGATCACCCATCCAGGCTCTGCTTCTAACTACTTCGTGGTAGTGAAAATGCTACTTTGTAGCTCTGGACTTCCTTTCCCTCATCCATAGCATAACACCAAGCTTATTATTCTATCAAGTTCCTTCTCAGTGAATAGAAATTACTACTACTGACAGGCTCATTCTGTTATTGGAGAGCTCAGATAAAGTTATATTGAGTCGAATTTTGCCTTTTCTACAATGTAGTAAAGAGATTAAGAGTGGATTCTGATGTCAGGTAGCCCTGAGTTTGAGTTCTGGTATGTGATACTGTGCAATTTACTCAAGTTCTCTGTCTCAATTTTCTCGTTTGTAAAGTTAGGGTACATAATTTTCCTAGTTGGTAAGGTTGTTTAAAGGACATAATTAAAACATGTATATAAAATATTTAGCAAACTTCCTAGGACTTATAAGTACTGAATAAATATTAGTCATTGTGGCCATTATTACTATGTTTATTTATTTATTCACTTATTTATTTAAAAATTTTCAATGCCTAATGTCCATTGTGTTCTCAAGAGCTATGCGGAATTAAAGAATCTCGTTTTCATGGGACAGGTTTTTCTTTTTTCTCATACCCTTCCTACTTTACCATAGTTTTCTATTGTTTACTAAATAGTTCCTTCAATACTTCCTTACAGAGTACAGAAAATTTCTATCCAAGGTCAGAGATTAACGGCCTTGTCATTTTAACTGTGCTTTGAGTGATTATAGTTATATGAGTTATCGCAACATGACAAAAATTTTAAAAGTGGTGGCAGAAGGCACCAGAAGAACATGGACATATGGATTGGATTGTAGGAATGGATAATTGCGCACAGTTCAATTAAATGTCTAGATCATACAAAAATACTTATTCGAGAACTGACCCAAGTAACTTGGTCACCCATTTCTTGCATGATGAAAACTGCTTTTGATAATTAATTTTCTGGCCTATATTATTGTCAGGGAGAAGGTAATAAAGGGTGAAAAAATAATTGCTGTTTCAAATAATGTCCTCAGGATGTCAAGGCATTTTATCCGTTGGGTCAAAAATTCAGTCAAACCAATTCAAAATCATGTACACAAGGTCTGTTTATGGATTGGACATACTCCACTGAATGTACCAACGATCTTGGCTTCTCTCTGCTGTTTTTTTTTTTAATTTTTGTTTTGAATTTATATACCTCTGTAAATAGCAACTTCTTAATTTTAGCATGGAAATTTAATATGAAAATTCTCATTTCATTATTCTTATAAACTCAGAAGGTAAGTAAGGCCTGAATTATAATTATCACCTTATTTTTAATCAAAGCAATTTACTCAAAGTCACCCAGCTAGTAGATGGAAGCAGAGACTTGCACATAGGTATTCTAACTCTATGTTAGTGTTCTTATTAATAGAAAATAGTTAATGTATTTGTTCCATTTTTCTAATGTTGCTTGAGGTTCTTTATTTTTTTTTATTTTTAAAAGATTATTTATTTATTTGAGAGACAGAGTTAGTGACAGAGATAGCAAGAGAGAACAGGAGCAGGGAGGAGAGGGAGAGGCAGGGTCCCTGCTAAGCAGGGAGCATGACACAGAGCTGGATCCCAGGAACCTGGGATCATGACCTGAGGGAAGTCTGACGCTTAACTGACTGAGCTATCTAGGCACTCTACTTGAGGTTCTTAGATAAATCATCAGTATTAAGGTTGCTCATAAATGAATCTGAAGATCCATGGAATTAAGTTGGGACAATTCTAAATTGAAAATTCAAGTGATGACATCCCTTAGAGTTCAATTATCTGAGTTAACTATTTGTAATAATAGATCTTGGTACACAGCTGGCATAATTCTCTGTTGTGTTTTTCTTCTTTTCCTCACCTTTCTATTTCTGTTACAACACCCTTAGGGATATTGCTAATAAATTAATTATTACAAAAGCATATATAGCCTCAAGGTTCATGTACAGGAACCATTAGCCACAATGTGGTAGAATAGATATGCCATTTCCCTGAAGAAATACCAATCAAGTAGAAGTAAATGATCGATGTTTGGAGGACATGCAGAGGGGGGACAAAAAAAGGAGATGTGTGCATATCCATTTGGGGTATCCCATTAGGCATGTTTACTAAAAAAGAATGAACTCATGCAAGGAACACAGCTGGTTGGAACCATGACGCTACGAAATTGAGAGTTGTTTTACAAATGTATGTTCCAGTTCGGGAGCAGCCTCTCTTAATAACAGCCTCTTTTTAATAGCAGCATCCTAGGCACTTGATCCACAGAGGGAAGTAATTAAATTTAAGAGACACAATTCTCGATTTAAAGTAGCAGGGGAGCATAATTAAATCTAATAGAAACTATGACTCAAGCATGAAGATACGCTTGCAAAGAAACACAGACCAAGTCTACACAGTACCAATTACCCAGTCAACCAGAGTTACAAGCTGTGTTTATTTCCAGGGATGAAAGGTGCAGCATAGGAAATAATCAGTGGTATTACAATAACCGTTGTATGGTGACAGATGGTAGCTATACTTGTGGTGAACTTAGGATAACATATAAATTAGTCAAATCACTATGTTGTACATATGAAACTAATGTAACATTATATATCAAGTATACATTAAAAAAGAAAACTGGCTTTTCTAAAAAAAAATATATATATAAACTATTTTTATTTTATATTACCCAACCAAAGCAAATCTTGAGGGTTGAGATTTATTTGTTTATTTATTTATTTTAAAATACATTTACATTTGGGGGTGAGTATAGACCACAATATTAAGATGAGGTCAGGGTTCACATGTATCCAAAATGAAGTGAAGAATTGAAATAATTGGGTATTCCTAACTGAAAGAATATAGTCTGAAACATAGATATTTGAATTCACAAGTGGATAACCTAAACCAGCAGAATAAATATTGTCTTTGTCCTCCTTTCTAGTTTTACACAATTTACTCGCAGATATATTTGAAATTAGAGGAAATCACTTAATTTATAGTTATATCATAATATAGTATGTTGGTCTGTCTGTCATGGATAAAGTCAGCTTGGTGCAATGAAAAGAAGAGCTGGCCTGGGAGTTGTGTTCTCACTTTTAATCTTGTCTCTATTCATTTATGCTTCTATTTGTCAAATCAATGTATCAGTTAGCATGCAGAGAAATAATTAAATGAACAAGATGCATTTCTTATCATTGAAGAGTTTGTAGAATATTGGAAGAGATAAACATGTAAAAATAATTATGACCAAATGTATTTGTTACTAGAATGGATTTTTATAAAGCATATTTTAAGAGATAAATGGAGACATAAATATATCTGAGTCATCTGAAAAATTGCTCATGAATGAGTTAATGTTTTCTCTGAGTCTCAAAGGATGATAATAAAGATTTATTTATTTATTAGAGAGAGAGAGTGCGTGCTTGTGGAGTGGCAGGAGGGGCAGAGGGAGAAAATCTTTAAGCAGTCTTCCCAATGTGTGCAGAGCCTCACACAGGGCTTCATCTCACAATCCATGAGATCACAACCCATGAGGTCATGAGCTCAGCCAAAACCAAGAGTCAGTCCCCTTCACCAACTGAGCCACCTAGACACCCCTCAAACCCATGGGATGGCTTCGGAGATGAAGAAAGCCATATGAAATCTCAAATTTCTTTGAGAAATTTCTTTGTCAAAGAAATTTGAGATTTCAGTGTATATGGAGAATGGAAGGTAAAATGGAAATGTAGGCAAAAGCTCTGGTTATTCCAAGCATTGGACTTGAGGTGTAAAAGACTAGAGAGTGGGCAATCTTACAGGATATGTTCAAGACTTTGATTTTGCTCCTTAGAAAATAACCCTTTAACCCAAGGAGTTATTCATGTCCTATCTGTATTCTTATCTAAACTGCATAATTTGGGGTTTTTTTCTCCTATCCGGTGTACAGTACACTGTGTTGAATGAATATGAATGAGAAAATAATTGGTCACAATCAGTCTTCAATTTTATGTCATGATTTTAAATTTATGACTTTAGGAGTATTTAAAGGATTATAACATTAATAAATGTGTCATCCAGTGGTATTCCTGGAATACTTTTATGCTCAGGTAAAAATCCAGAAATATCAGAATAGTAGAAAGTGACCATATTACTACAGAAATGGTACACATGTTAAAAACCAGTAATGTAAGCAACTCTTCATTCAGAAAAGCTGGAGCAGAGCATACATAGTTTAAGAGAAGGCTGTTTATTGGTAGGAAATAATGGAAGGAAATATCAAAGGGAATTTAATCTTTTACGTAGGTTCTGAAATAATCTGCCTGTGAAACTTAACATGTTACTGCATTCCTCTAAGTTTTATAAATTAATTCTACAAATATTGTTTGAGCACTTACTGTGTTTTAGACACTAGTGCATGAAACAACAATAGACACATTCTTGTCCTAACTGAGCTTTCATCTAATGAGCTAAAGTCAGTAAGGATTCTCCGAGAATAAGCTACATAAACCCAACTTGAGTTCTCCAGACAAAAATGACTTAATTCAAAGGACCTGGGAAACCTGACAGACTTGAAGGGACACTAGAAATCCAGGCTTTGGAAGGAACAAATGCCAGTGAGTTCCAGAAAATTAGATGGTAAGAACTAGAAGAAAATGGACTGTGTACTGTCAGGGTCAGGGGAGGAATGATTTTGCAAAGGAAAATTGAGTTATCACTAATAGAAAAGATCATGGATACTGGGCAGGCAAAAGAAAGAGTTTCTACCCAATAATGTATGTCTTACTCTTTAAATGATTTCTAAGACCTGTTTGCATTGTAAAAATTCTAGAAATTGTTAGATTATGTTTTGGTGTTTCACATTTTTTTCAGGTATGCTCTGTTTTCTTTATCATACAGCCCCGCCTTATGTAAATAGAATCTCAGAACCAAACGAAGATGGCTTTCATCCCAAAGTTAAATGGAAAAAAATAGTGAAAAATACATATATTTTTTAAAAGAAGAGGTCATGATCATATTTAAAGTAGTTCTATAAATAGGCATTCTGCAAAAGCATCACACACTTCAGGCAAAGAGCAAGGTTCAGTTCTATAGCTCATTTAAAGCTATCTTTCTGGCGTTGAGATGGTCCCAGAGAGATTTATTTTCATGGATTTATAAGCTCTCAGAAACTGCAGCTTAAACATGGGCTAGCTGTGAGATGTTTAATTACTGATTTTGGTCACCGAAGCAACGACGTTAGGCCTCTCGTTGAAGACAACAGTGTTATCAAAAACTGTAATGCTTTACTAAAGCTATCTTTGATGATAACCTCTTTTAGGAAGCATTGTTTTTAATTAGACCCTGGGTTTGAAAGCAAGAAGGGTCAATGAAAAAAAATTTTTAATCATACCCCAGCTACTCAGCTACTCCTTTACAAAATTCAATTAATTCCATCCAGCACAGCATAAGAAACATTTGGTAACTGATTAAAACAATTCTTAAAGCAAATTATAGCCCTGTCAGAAAACAAGAAATCAGAATGTCAAAACACAAGGACATTTCTATGCAAAATGTCTTGCAAGTGTCTTTGACAATTTCTGTCTACTTGTTATATTAGTTTCATTAATTTGGTACACATCAAGCAAAAGAAAAAAATTAAGTACTTCCATACATTTGCTATTTGAAATAAAAAACCTTCAAATGAATAATATTCCCAAAGATAACTAAAGTAGTCATGTGGGGAAATTTTATGCTTTAATTTTATCCAAGCTTACTCAGCACTGTAAAAATCTATGTACAGGTTTATAGCTATAGAGACCCCAAAATAACTGCTTTTTCTTTTGGCAGTAAAGCTGCATCTATAAAATTTCAGCCACTACTAATATGTAAATGCCTTTAGACATAGATTTTATTTATTGCTTTCTGGGCAAAGCCAAACATAACAATATGTTATTTGTAATATATTCGGTTAGGCTTTAAAAAATTAACTTGTAAGCTACATAGATCTGATCCATGACTCCTAAAATACATGGTTATTTTCACTTCAATTTAAATGTTGTTTATACTTTGTTTAGAGAAGATTACAGATTGTTCTTCTCTTCTAAAGCCAAGGAAAAACTCAAAATACATATTGCAGAAAGATAAATTAGTGAAATAAGGTTACAAGAAATTTGGCTTCTATTAATAGATTTCCTGTCTCATATCAAAATGAAAGTGCTGGAATCTTGTATTCAGCCTTATAAAGCCTGTTAACTGACTCTATGCTTTGCGTATATCAGAATCCTCATTTAGTGAAGCAAAGCTGTGACTATAGTAGCATCTCAACACATTTGTTGAAGTACAATTGACCCTTGAAAAACATGGAGATTAGGGGCACCCACTTCCCCCTACACAGTCAAAAAACTATATATAACTTTTTCCTCCACCCAAAACTTCTAATAGCTTACTGTGGATCTGAAGCTTTACTGGTAACATAAACAATAGATTAACACATACTTTTTAATGTTGTATGTCTTATATATTGTATTTTTACCATAAGCTAAAGAAAATAAAACGTTATTAAGAAAATCATAAGGAAGGCAAAATTCATTTATAGTACTGTGCTCTGTTTATATTTTAAAAATCCACATATAAGTGGACCTGCACAGTTCAAACTTATGTTATTCAAGGGCCAATTGTATATTGAAATAGAGATATTAGAGCCATCAGTCAACAAGTGTTTATTGAGCCCCTTAGAGCTATTTGACAAAAACGATGTACTCAGTGTTCACATATTTTATGAGATTGGGTCTTACCTGAAATACAGAAAGAATTTGGATCATGGAGTTTTATAATTATAGCTACCATATTGGCAAGTATAATTTGTAAGTAAGATTTCTTTTAAATACTAAAACCTCAACTGAAAACGCTTAAGGGATGGAGAGGTGATGATGGATATAAACTACCAGATGTTTTGGTTTAAGAAATAAAATTTTAGAGGGACTTTGGCTTTAATTCAGGAACTCAGATGATGTAACCTGGATATTTTCCCTTTCTCATACACCTATGTGCAACACACACTTGGTGTTGGCTTCATTCTCCAACAGCTACATATAGCTCCATTCACTCTATATAGTTGACCCACAGATCATAGTCTTAACACATTTTTATCTTAGCCAGTACCCCTAGTGAAAGAGATCATCTCTGTTTTGAATAACAAAATGGTCCCAGAATTGAGATACTTTCTTTTAACTCACTTATTCTCTCTGACTTTGGCGCATGGAGATGAATTGTGCTGAAACATCAGTGTACTGATTCCAGAGGAAGGATGAAAAACTTAATAGAAGCCAATGCAGCCAATGTCCACACATACTCAGAAACAGAGTAGTGAAGAAATAAAAGGAACATTATACAGTATGACATTACACCTGGCTATGGTCTTCCTTACTATCCTCTAACTTCAATTTTGAGGTCTATGAAACTCACACAATTTTTTTGTAAATATTTTATTTATTTATTTATTTATTTATTTATTTGAGAGAGAGAGAGAGAGAGTGGGGAAAGGGCAGAGGGAAAGGGAGAGAGGCAATGTCAGGCAGACCTCCCACTGAGCAGAGAGCCCCCTGCAGGGCTTGATCCCAGAACTCCAAGGTCATGATTGAGGGAAAACCAACAGTCAGATGCTTAACCAACTGAGCCACCCGGGCACTCAAGCCTTACACAGATCTTCAGTGGTCACTTGACTCCAGCATCGTCATCAGAATTCCTGTCTCAGCAGAATGAGGCAGGGTTTATAGTTTAGGCTGGGGTACTCAAGACTGGGTTGGGCATTTAGGAAGGACTGCAAGTAGCTTGCTTAGTGGCTTAGGTTTGGACCAATGTGAAGCTAAACATTCTCAAAATTCTAGACCCACATTGCTAATTCTCTGCCACAGAACTCTTTGTACTTACACCTCAGCATGATGAATTTACCTCTTCTGAAACTCAGTATGTTCAGTGTGTCCCAAGCTGAACTGATCCTCTTTCCTGCCATGTCAGTTATTGCCCAATTTTCTGTTCAGATCTTTATGGTTACTGCTTGGGAGCCTCCCCATGGGCTTCTACAAGATACCCGTTTTCCAAAAAGTTTTTCATTTAATTTAAAATTTGACTAGATAACGAGTTTACTTGTAACTGTGAAAAGTATCCCTCCCATCTCTGTCTCCCAGTTCCCTAGATCCTAGTATAGGCAAATACTACTTTGAGTTTCTGGTATGCTAACCCAATAAAGATAGAATATACATACACAAGAACACATACTTTTGTTAGCCTAAGACGAATCCCATTTTGGGACCTACCTTAAATACTTTGCAGTGTCTTCAAGAATGTTTTTATGTCCCTTTAAAAACTTGTTTTTGAAATGAATGCATAATGATATAATATACATGTAACATATATATGTAACCAGTGATGAGCCCATATTTCCAACACTTTTGCTATTGTAAAAAATACTGTAATGAAGAACATTGTACATATATATCTTTTTCTTATTGAGTTTTAAGACTCCTTATATTAGATTTTTATCTGTAGATACTAATTTTTTTTTTAAGATTTTATTTATTTATTTGACAGAGAGAGATCACAAGTCGGCAGAGGGGCAAGCAGAGAGAGAGGGGGGAAGCAGGCTCCCTGCCAAGCAGAGAGCCCAATGTGGGGCTTGATCCCAGGACCCTGAGATCACGACCTGAGCTGAAGGCAGAGGCTTAACCCACTGAGCCACCCAGGCACCCCAATACTAAATGTTTTTATCCAAGGATATAATTTGCTTTTGAATTTTTCTTGGTCATGCAGAATTTATTTTTTATGTAGCTAAATATATCAATTTTTCTTTTATGGATTTTATAATTGATATCATAATTAGGTCTTTCCCACTCTAAGATTACTGAGAAACAAAGTAAAACTAAACTTCTGTGTTGTCTAATACTTTCATGAAAAATCTCATAGTAATGTTTTGATTTCTTATATTAGAGTTATCTCATTCTCCCTTCCCTCTGTTCCCTGATAGATTATAAACTGCATTTTTATAGCCTCATGACATTTGTTACCTTGTCCCTAGCACTCATTCAATAAATTTTTGTTCAATGGGAATAAATTACAAATATTGGTCTTTTTAGCTATCTACAGGAACATGTCTAATGCAAGTATGAAACTCTTATGCAAATTTAATTAACTGATTTTCTTTATAAAATCATTTTTAGGTAAAAATTAATACTCGAATATAGAACTCTTCTGTTAATGACTGTGAAAGATTTTTTTTTAATACTAGATAGTCACACTGACCTACTTTCAAATGGAGTAAAAGCATGAATATTTTGAAAAGAAAGGAAGGGATTCTTAGATGAGGGTATGGTTTTGATTGCAGATAAACATAGATCTGAGTCTCAGTTCTACATATTGAAGCTGTATAAACCAGAGCCAGCCTCCATGCCATGTGCAATTTATGAAACTAAGACTCAGTTTACTCATCCATGCTGCAATGGGGTTAACAGCTTCACCCCATTTAGTTGCTGTTAGGAATAAATGAGATGAGCCATTGATTTCTTTAAAATTGGAAATGATATGCTAATGTGCAGAATTAGCTAGACTGAAACTCCTTTGTAATATTGAATACACACTTTGTTTCACAAGATAACTTCAAAGTGTCAGATAATTACCATTGCCTATTGTTTAGGGGATCAGCCTAACCCACACATTGAGGGTGAAGCTATGATAGAGTTTGAATTAAGTTGTGAAGCAACATGTATCCAAAAACAGATAAATTGTGAAAATCTCAATTGGGACTATGAATTTTTGTCGGCCCTCAAGGAAAAAAAAAATTGATACTCTACACTTTCATGGGCAAAGTAGGAGATTTAAGGAGGTGACTAGAAAACTACTTCTTTTGTTTGAACTTAATTTACCCTCTAAAGTGTTTTGGCAGAATTTTGGCCTCATTCTCACCTCACCCAAACAAATGTACCCTACCAGGCTACTACAAGGGAACAGTAGACATGTTTTGCTTTATTAAATTGAGGGAACCAGCTAACCATGACAAATCAGACCAAAAACTCATAATCCAGGCTCTATGCATAATTAATCCATAATCCAGTTATCCCTCTATTTTAGCAAATTAGTTAACAATTGCAGGCTATTTACTTCTGGTAAATTTTGGAAATATTTTGCGCACATACACACTGTCTTACCTTGAACAAGGTAAGGAGATCCAGAGAATCTTTTTTCTTGAGATCCTACTTGAAATCCCTTTGGTAAAGGTTGGCTTCCAACTTCTGTTTACTTAAAAAATGAAACAAAACAAAAGCCAGAAGCTTTGCCATGTTACTCCTTTCAGAGCTCTCCTTTCTGGTGGAAATAGTCAGTCACTGAAGAACAAGCAGCCCCTCACCTAGGAGATAGGCGAATTGAAAGGCTAACATATTTCACTAGGCCCCAACATAAATAAACAACTCAATTTAATAGAATCATGGGGAGAAAGAGAGCTCTAGTCACGGTGTGTGTGTGTGTGTGTGTGTGTGTGTGTGTGTTTATCTGTAGGTTGTGTAATATTAAAGGAGAGGGGCGTATATTATATACTTTTTAATTCAGAGTTTTAAGCGTGTATTCCTGTTGTTCTTGTTCCTTCTCTGTGTAAGTTTCTGACTAATATTCCAGCAGTTTCAGTTCAGCAGCCTTTGGAATTTGTTGAGAAAAGCCAGGAACTTTATGCTGTAGGGTCAAAATGGCTGAATTCACCTCGTGCTTTTACTGGGGTTACTAGTGTGGCCATCATAACTAAGGGTTAGAATGTTGGGGGAGGTTTTGACTCTTAAGTCATAAATCTCAAAAGTAGAAATAATCAGATGGGGGCGCCTGGGTGGCTCAGTGGGTTAAAGCCTCTGCCTTCGGCTCAGGTCATGATCCCAGGGTCCTGGGATCGAGCCCCACATCGGGCTCTCTGCTCTGCGGGGAGCCAGCTTCCATCTCTCTCTCTGCTGCTGCTCTGCCTACTTGTGATTTCTCTCTCTGTCAAATAAATAAATAAAATCTTAAAAAAAAAAAAAAAGAAATAATCAGATGGGTGAGTTCTGTTTCCAGGACATGTTCTGTATGTGCCCTCTGCCTGGTTTCCAAGTATAATGTATACCTTGGGTTTTCAAAGTCAAGCATAAAATCCACAGTTTGGGACACAAGCAAAGACCCTGATCATTACTGAATGAGGTGTTCACTCTGTATTGTGCAGAAATATCAGAGAATATGTCTCTCTCTTTAACTGACACAGCTTTGATTCTCTTTGGCTCTTCCATTTGTCTAGGCCAGTAGTTCTTGGATAGGTGTGAATTTGCTGCCTCCTCATCTTCAGGGGACATCTGGCAGTATTTGGAGACACTTTTGATTGCACCTGGCATCTAATGAGCAGAGACCAGGGACGTTCCCCTACCACTCAAATGTCAACAGTATGAGGTTCAGAAATTCTGGGCCATCATTTGGGTTGAGTGCAAATTCAGATAAAATTTTAACCAAGCTTCTTGAAATAAAAGCTTGATAAAAGAAAAAGCACCAATTTATTTTAAGAATACTAAGATTTTGTTGCATAAAAACATGTGAGCATGGAGTTTCTACCAGATTTAGTTTTAATTCTCTTCTGACAAGTGGGTTTTTCCAAAGGGAAGAAAAATACCACTGATCTCCTCAGGGAGCAAAATAACCTAGTAGGTTGTTTACATTGTAGTCACTCAATTGTGAATATTCTATAATTTTCCATCTCCTAAAAAATTGTCTTTTATCTGTTTTTCTTCTTTAAAATTAAAATGGCTTTTGCTTATGCAGGTATACCTTGACTTGAGCAAATTCTATATATGAAAACATAGATTTTAAAAAAAGATTAATTTTGGCTTACTGTTTGCTTTAGAGTAAGAATTTGTAACTTTATCAAAGTCAGTGAAGGAAAGATTCATGTAAGCATACAAATGGCGGTACCTTTACATAGTGTGATTGTTTCTACTTTGGGAGATGCATAAATATTAATTTAAAAATTAGAAGAACTAAAATCAATTGGTCACTTTCATAAAACAATCTGTTATTTTCTAACAAAAAGTCCTACTTATCATCCTCTGAGTACATACAGTTGTTAAAGTACATGCTTTACATCCTTGCTATGTCTCTTGAACAGGTCCCCCAGATGTGCTTTTCATCTCTACACTGTTATCATTCTTGTAAGAAATACTGCCAAAGGTAAGACTTTTTTTTTTTAAATCAACCTAAGTTTTTAGAAGTGTTAATCCAACCAAGCAGGTCTAGATACAATGCAACATTATGTGAAGAGTATGTTTAATATATGTTGAAAATGAAAAGAAAAATTAGATATCGTCAAATATTAATTAAACATAGAACTCTAGAAGTCATTCTCAAAATTCTTGCAAAACTCACATTTCATTAACCTATTTGTTCATTTACTCTGTTATCTGTTATATATCTAGTACCTACCAGAATTTAGTGCCTATGAGATGTATTCTAACACCCAAACCCTAGGTTATGGTGATGTAGCTTTTAAACCAGATAGGCAAGGCCCTTCTTTCCCTGAGCTTATAGCAGAGGGATAAAGAGGAAGAACCACACTGACTGCTCGGTGGGGAGATGATGGAGGGCAGAGCTATGATTAACTAGAATTTAAATAAAAACTGGATACAAAAGTAATAATAAAAAATAAATAAAACCCCAGGTCTTTCTAAAATTTTTCTTATGGTTGATTTCTGGTTTCATAGCATTGTGGCCAGAAATGGTACATAGCATGATTTCACATTTTTTTTATTTATTGAGGCCTGTTTTGTGACCTAACCTGTGATCTGTTGTGGAGAATGTTGTGTGTGCACTTGAAAAGAATGTGTAAATGTGTATTCTGCTGTTTTAGGATAGAATGTTCTGAAATATCTATTAAAAAAAAAGAGGAAGTGTACAGAATCCATGACAACTAACTTTGTGCAAGGATGAGTGGATGTGGGATAGCCTCCTAGAGAAAATAACATATGAAAACAACCTTTGAAGACAGAGAAAAGAAAAATGACAAAGGAACAAATAACTTCTCAGATGTCCATGGGAACTTGAAGTCTACTTCATGTTATGATGCTTTTCACTTATTATGCCCTTGTTTTAATAATAGAACCCAGAAGCCAGACTAGAATACATACAATAAGATATTTTAAAATAACCATTACCAAAACTCTAGCAATGATATTACCTGCAGAATGGAATTTTCTATTTCCTATTGATGTAGTCTCCTTTTGACCAGTTTCTGGATTTAGAGAGAAGCCCATAATCCATCACCTGCATAGCCTTGGAGAATTTACCAGTTCATTCTGAGTCTCAGTTTTGCCATTCTTGAACTGGATATAAGAATATCTATTTTTAGAGTTTTTTTCTGATAATTTAAAATTACAGAGCTTTAATTTCTAGCACATAGCAATTTAATTTTTCTCTGAACTGCAAGAAACTGGTCATTACACTTGAAAAAAACACCTCTAAGAGAAAATTTGCTTTTTTAAGATAAATTATATATATATATATATATATATATATATATATGTATTGTGTATATTCTGTGTGAAAAGCATTATAAAATGACTTATTATTTTTGTGAAAGGAAAATAATTTTAAATGACAATTTTATAAAATGGACCGGCAAAAGAAAAAAAAATGGACTGGCAAACCTGCTCTGAGGTTTTATTATTACAGCATAGAAATAAAATACCTTAATATAAAATTGTTAAGCACTTTAAAAATGAAAGATGAGTAATAAGCAAAAATAAATGTGATTTTATAGGCACTATATGATATGGGAAACAATCAGTTCATACTTAAATTATAAATGTTGCAATAGGCTGAGTAATGGGCCCCCTCTCCAGAAATGTCCTTGTCATAATCCCCAAAACCTGTCAGTATGTTGTCTTGCTTGCTAAAAGGGACTTTCAGATGTGATTAAGTAAAGAATCTTGAGATGGATGGGAAGATTATCCTATATTAAGTGGGTGAACCTCTTAAAGGGTCCTCTTAAAGACAAGTGTCCTTATAAGAGGGAGGTGAGAACATCAGAGCTGGCAGAGGGAGCTGTGACCCTGAAAACAAGAAGTTGGAGAAAGAAGACAAGACAAGAGTCAAGAGTTAAGGAATGCAAGAAGCTGAAAAAGGCAAAGAAATGTTTTCTTTCTCAAAACTTCCATAGAGAATGCAGCCTTCCCAACAAAACTTGATTTTGGAATTTTGGCCTCTGAAACTCTAAGTTAATAAATTCATGTTATTTTAAACCATGGAGTTTGTGGCGGTTTGTTACAGCAGCAATGGAAAACTAATAGAGGTCTAAATATGCCCAGGTGTATTTATGTAAAAGGAGAAGGCTGAAAATGACAGAATAATTGAATTAAAAGTCAAAGAATACAAGGGCGCCTGAGAGGCTTAGTCATTAAGTGTCCAATTCTTGATTTTGGTTCAGGTCATGATCTCAAGATTGTGGGATTGAGCCCCAGGCCAGGCTCTGTGCTCAGCAGGAAGTCTGCTTCACATTCTCTCTCTTCTCTTCCTCCCCCTCAGTCTCTCCCCCACATCTAAATCAAATAAATAAATCTTAAAGAAAAAAAGTCAATGTGAAAAGCCAAAAAGTATTATATATTTCTATTTTTCACTGCCAAAGTAATGCACTTAAATTTTTATACATATGGAATTACTATATAAATTTCAAGCTATGTTTAATTCATTTTACTGCAGTATGAAATGAGACTAGAGTAATGGGTACACAAATACTCTGAGATTTGTAATACAATATGAAAACATCATAGAGATATTTTATTCCTTAGCTAGAAGCTTCTCTGTCATTTTGTTTATCAGTAAAGTCTTCTTTCCCAGGTCAAATTTTCAGATCATTCATAAGTTAACTCTTTATTTTGTATGTTTGTTTATTATTTTGGACTTAATTGTAGATGTTAATGTATTTATGGTTAGCATGGTAAGTAAGCCTTAGAGAAACCTCAATCTGTGTCCCATATCATAGTAAAACTGGTTTTGCCATAGAGCAATTTCTCTCTGTGTGGTTTGTATTTCTCTACTAGTGCAATTTTGTTTTAAGCTATTTACCAGAAATCAGTGTCTATATTACTGTATATGATTGGACAAAGAATATCTGTTTTCTCCCTATGGTTGAGAATGCCCTCTTTTTGATCCTACTACATGGAAATGGGACTTCTGGTTGAAATGGTACCTCAGAAGGAAACAATGCATGACAACAGAGGTTGGGGGAAGGGGAAAACAACTGCTGGAAAATCTCCGTCTTATTCAATGTCCGCCTTGCTGATTGCTTTGGGGAAGAGAGAAATTTATGTTGGCTTAGGGGAAATCAGTTTGTGGACCCTGCTACTTTAGGGGGAATTTTGTTGCATTTTTAATTCCCTGACCTGGATCTCTCGAATCAAACAAAATTTTATTCTTTTCACTTGTGATCCAGATGGAAGAAAATGTAAACAGCTGTCCAAGTGGTAATGGAGCCTTTTCTTCCACATTCTTGCATGTCATTATGTTAGAGATTTACTTTTTCAGCAAATTGAAACCTCTAAAACCTAGTAATCAAATTTCCCCCCCCTCTCCCTTGCTTTGTATTGCAACTATCATCAATTGCTTACTTTCTGAAATAGTTTTCCAAAGATGAAGCTATGATGAGTATGCATGGTCATTATCATATTTACTCTTGTCAGTACCATATAGCATTATGTTGCTTACAGTAATTAGCTGCTTGAAGCAATCCTGTAAACACAACAATGTAACAGTCTGCATATAGAAAAGCAAATCCCTCTTAAGGGAACAAATGGGTACATGTTAATTTGGCTACTATGCTGTGGCTCTTGGGTGTGACTACAGTCTAAATGTCTAAGAGAAACCACTTATTCAGTGCTTTTTAAGATGATGAATAAATGTGAAAAAAATAAGATATGAGGGAATTTGGAAGTTTTAATAAAACCAGTGGGAGTTGGGCCCTTTTTTTAAGTTGATGAGCTAATTATGTTCACTTGAGAAGCAATACAATGGAATTGTATAATTAACATATTTATCTTACATAAATTTAATTTTATGCATGTGATATGCCCCTATTTCCTTACTCGTATTAAATAGGTAGTGGATATAGTCACACCAAAAACAACCAATGCCAAACCATCAAAATTTACAGCAAGTACATATAAAGATTGTTTCAGGGTTTCCTCACCATTAGAAAGAGTTAAGTGTGTTGCGTAAGTGATCTTTAAGTAGGTCGTGACAAATCAGCACTATCCTGGAGGAAGAAATTGAAGAATGATTGAGAAGCATAAAAAATATTGAGTAAATGGAATTAGAAGAGCTGACACAGGAATATATACACAAAACATACATATTTCTTAATAGGAGTTTTATAAGCTTTTCAAGGATAATTTTAATTTTATGGAATTGTTGCTTTTCTTGCTATCTTGATGAACTGACCGCCTCATAAAATGAAACGTCAATGTCTATTTACCAATTCAACACACATCTATTGAGCATCTCCTGCATTCAAAGCACCAGTCCATTCAGAAAACATGAAGAATCAGAAACTGCTTGTTCTTGGAGCTGACTGTCTCAGTGGTACAGATATATCAAAGTAAAAAGTGATACTGTGTAATACTGGGATCAAAAACATGCTAATAAAGCATGAAAAAGTTGGAAAGTGATGTGAGAGGAAAAACTAGTTACGATTTCTCCTTTAAGATTAAGATATACCTTAATCTCCATTGGATATATTGGAGTTTTAGAGCTCATTTGTGTTTGCTAAATTATTAATGGAAGTCAGATAGTGAAAATTAGGGAATAAATTGGTAAAGATGTTATATATTTACTAGCACATTTTAAAGAAAAGCAGATGTGTATTTCTGTGTGTACTTTTATGTTTTGTTTTTCTGGTAGTGCAGAGAGGAAATGAGTTTTCAAACTTATTTCATGGCCAGATAGAAAATAAACAATTTAAATAGTGAAACAACCAAGCCAGCTCTAATGCCAAAATTTGATATTGGTTATAAGAGTTCAAAGGACTTTTTTTTAGGAGAATCTTCGAAAAATACTAATGGTAACTTTTTGTTTTCTTTTAAATATGTATTTGCTTGTTTGTATAGGGTACTCTCCTGCCTTTATAATGCTGAGTAATTATTCCTGTGGTTACATTAAAGTCTCCTGCTGTAATATGGTGATCCGAACAAAGGCTTCTGTGGTGCTCAGAACAGAGGCTTCTGTGGTAGATAGTGGTGTTACCCTATGCAGATTGCTTTTCCAGGCCAATGCCTGTGCCCTCCAGCCACTGTGAGACTTGGATGCTAAAGGCTTACATTGCTTTTTTCCAGATACATGCCCTCAGTTAAACTGGAGCTGTTGTGCCTGAGAGCGAGTGCTGCCCCTCACCCACCCTCTTTCAAGGCCCACAGCCAGAGGGACTGAGTTGATGAGATAGAGGCTGTTTTCCTTGCATAAAGTTGAATCAACTCTGTGGTGCAGTCCAAGCTCTAGGTTTCCACTGGGACAGGCTGAAGTTAGTTTACAGCTCCTCAGCTGCTTTCTCCTGCCACATCCCGCTTTCCTCCTTCTCTTTATCCAGAGCAGTTAGCTTATAAATTACTTGAACAAGAATTCCCCTCTCAGACTTTCTGCTCAGGAACCAAGTTAAAGCAGTATCTCTATATTCCAATTATCTACCTAGCATAATACCTGACACATATCAAATTCATATAATGATAATTGAATAGATATTGAGTGATATTAGCATTAATGGTGTTTACTATTAAGTAATACCCCGGACTATTGGTTTATTAGTGGATGTATGTCTACTTTTTTTTTTTTTTTTTATCGGGGTTGGGGCAGAGAGAGAAAGAACCTTAAGCAGGCTTCACACCCAGCTCAGAGCCCCATATGGGGCTCAGTCTCCCAACCCTGAGATCATGAGCTGAACCAAAAATCAAGAGTCAGACACTTAATCAACTGAGCTACTCAGACACCCCTGGTGGATTTATGTCTTGACACTCCTCTCTATCCTACATTGTTCAGAAAGGAAATAGTTTTGAGAGGTCTATTATCAAAGGAGCGAGACTGATACAAAGCGAAGGTCAAGCAAAGCTTTATTTCGCACCAACCATCGAGAATCAAACCGACAGGTTGGCACCGCCTCTTACAGAGAGGGCAACCCCTCCCTGCCTTACAGATTAACTTTTAAAGGGCAATGGCCATGTGGTTGAGCCTAGCCACACACAGGTGGCCAATGAGATTGTAACACACAGAGAAAGTCGCATAGTCATGCTAGGTCACACACGGGTGGCCAATTGAATTACAATTTACCCTGTAGTAAATATTTGAACTAGCCTATCACCTTTGTCAGAATTGGTGCCCAAAAGGTGCCCAAAGGGCGGGGCCCACAGTCCTTGGTAGCTAGGGAGACAGTATGCACACTCCAGTGATTTGGATGTCTCCACCTGGCCTCACCCGCCCTTGTATTTGGGCTCTGTTACCTGGGACTGGTTTCCCAGACTTGCTTTTAAGTAAGTTCCCCTGGGGCGGGGGCAAGGTCAGCTTAAGTTTTACTGCATAAATAACAAAATCACTGTTTAACTGGATGGAATCGCTCTGGCTAAATAGGCCCTTACAGTTTTAGTGATCATTTTGCAGATTTAAGAAGGACAACATTGCAAACCCATTGCCATTTTAGTTTTCTTTTCTTTTCTTTTTTTAGGTTTTTCTCCCTTAGAAAGTCAATTTAAGAGGTAATCAACTACCTGCTACTAGTATTCAGTGAAGTTGCAGTAACAACAGCAAACACACACACACACACACACACACACACACACAATTTGGATTTTAGAAAACAATTTTTGTTCTAGTATATGGATTGTTAAAAGAAAAGTTGTGAAATACATGCTGTGAATAATTGGAAACTGACTAGCTACAAAGCTTCTATAAAAATACCAAGGACAGCTTAGGATGGTACAGTGCATGATGGTTTATAATTTATGCATGATTATTTATCTGAAACTCTCCAGAAAAAACATAGGTTACTTAAATGACTTCAGAGTAAAACCTTTCCCCCATTTTCTCCAAACATGTCCTATAATCTCACATCAGTACTGCCAGTGAGTGGTCTTGTTAAAGAGGTTGCAATTCCAAGCTCTTATCTTAAAGATAACCTCCAAATATTTATTTCCTTGGCCTGAGATATCATGGTAGGGCTAAAAATGTTCAAATCTGTTGCCGCATGGCAGAAAAGAAGTGACTCTAGAGAAAGACTGATGAATGTACAAAGCTGTTTATTAAATTTCTGCCTCACTGGACGTCTTTGTGTTGGCTAGGCCTATGCTGATCTGATGGGGAAGGATGTACCAAAGTGTGAGCAATTCACACAAGTCTGAGACACAGTAAGTGTTCAGTAGAGACACATGGAAGGTGGTTACAAAGCAAGGTCTATGCAGAGTGGCCTTAGAGAACTCTGGTGATGTTGTGGCAGTTAGTAGGAAGCACATTGTACAAGATAGAATTCAAAGTGCCTAATTTGTAGGCATGCAGATTAATGAGTTTGTTGTAGAAAAGATTTAATGTAAGCTCCTCAGGGTAAAACAAACAAACATATAAACAAAAATTCCTTTTTATTGTCTCCTTATCCCAGAAAGCTATATCACAATGAGTTGCTAAAACAATGCTGATGAAATGTGTGAGTAGATGATAAACGGAGACTATTATTTATTTATTTGGGAAAGCCATTCCAGCCTCACCTGCCCACCTCTCCCAACCTTGCTACCTCTCAGTCAGCCTTGCCTTCTTTTAACGTTTTGCATATTCATTGCTTTCCTTCTGACACAGGACCTTTGTCCCCACCAATCCCATTTGTTGGTCATATTTTTCTTTCCCTTTACTGCAGTTAATTCTTACCCATTCTTGAGACCTTAACTCAGACATTTTATTATTAATGGACTTTTCTTTAAACTTCAGGTTTCAAAATCAGTTTGTTTGTTTTCTATCAATCATGTTAACTTGATTTAATTTTTTTCATTTGTTAATTTGAAATTTTCAGATTTAATCATTAATTAGATCATATCCTAACTAATAAAGTAAACATGGAATAATTGTCTAATGAATGCCACCAGTGTGAGCTACGAATTTAGATAACTACCTTGGAGTAATTTGTATTTATCCTTCAGAATAAGTTTTTTTTTTAAGATTTTATTTATTTGAGAGAGAGAGAGCAACAGTGAGCATGAGTGGGAAGGAGAGAGAGAAGCAGGCTTCCTGCTGAGCAGGGAGCCGGATGTGAGGCTAAATTCCAGGACCCTAGGATTATGACCTGAGCCGAGGCAGAGGCTTAACAGACTAAGCCACCTAGGCACCTCTAGAGTAAATTCTTTTAACTTGTATTTGTCCAAATGACTACATGCACTTAACTATCTAAGATAATAAGAATAGTATTGGATATATTGAACAATTAAATATCATATAATTTTTCTAGGAATAATGTTTCTACTAGATAAACAGATATAACTATATGGGATGTTTGATGGTTATTTTGTTCTTACTGTACAATGGCAGAGACATTTATAGTTGCTCTGTTTCTTCCATTTTTTGTTTAATTAACTGATACTTTAGACAAATTCTGTAAGATTATTTCTTCACTAATTATAGAGGATATATATTACACTAAAACTCATAAGAATTAACTTAAAGGGAAGTGAAATCACAAGATTTGCTTGCTTGCTGGTAAACCACTACTCTAGTAGATTTGTTGGCAAATTCTTCAGAAGTAGACATGATGATAATTAAACTCAACTCTCAACATATTATAGAAGACATTTGGCATACACAGTATTGCTTACCCAATATCCATTTCCTGGGTCCCGTGAATCTAGATAGAGTCAGATGATTCAGTTTCATAGTGGAGAATGAACAGAGTTGATGTGTCCCTTTGGTCATGACAAAAACATTGTGCATGTATCTTCCTCCAGCTTTCTCTGTCCGAGGAACAGGTATAAACAAAGGACTATAAGGTGGCAAAGTTGTGAGATAGAAGTAGCTTAGTCTCTGAATTCCTTGTTATAAGATAAGCATAAGCTGCCTAACCTGCATTGGGCTCGGGTAATGTTATGCAAGTGAATTTCCAGGTTTATTTGTGACTATGACATGGCCTTATATCACCTGACTATAGCGTGTCTTAAGATTTGACCAAAAAAAGTTATCACACATCACACTTGGTTGACAAAATCAGTCCAGCAAAATTCTATTTAGTGAGTACTGACCAAGTGTAGTATACTGCATAATGTATTTATAGACAGAAATAGTATTCTTTTTCTCTAGGCCAAAAAACACATTGGCTTTACAAATCAATAAACGGATGTTATTTGGTGTTATCATGATAAAAGCAAGCTAAAAAAGATAGGTATTTATGTTAACCACCTAAGTGTGCCATAACAAAATACCATAGGCTTAGTGACTTAAACAACAAAATGTATTTTCTCACAGTTCCAGAGGCTGGAAGGCCAAGTTCAGGGTACCAGCATGGGTTCTGGTGAAGGCTCTTTCCCTGATTTACAGACAGTTGGTTTCCTGCTGGGATCACATATGGCAGAGAGAGAGAGAGAAAAAGATCTCTCCCTCTTCTTACAGAGCCAGTCATATTGGATTAGGGCCTACCCTTATGACCTCATTTAATCTTAATTACCTCTCAATGATGCTATCTCTAGATACTTTCACATTTGGGGTTAGGCTTCAGCATATGAATTGGGGAGCAGAATTCAGTCCATGAAAGTATTTTTCTAGAAGTAGGAATTAAGTGCTGTACATTTAGAATCATTGAGAAAAGGAATAATGCTTCCAGAGAGGAGGTGAGGTTTCTCAACCAAGTCAAATTTTAAGCTACACTATGAAATAAAAATCATTAAAATTGAAAATATCAAAAATTCAGTTAAATATATACCCACAAACACAAAAATATTAAGTAAATAACTGGAGATAAAAAACATAATTAAGTTAAAAAAGAGACAATATGATGTAAAAGATATGGTAAATACAGGATCGGTCAAAGAAACACAACACAAAACAATTATAACATTCAGATATAAAGAGCAGAATAAAAGGAGAAGTAGTTATCAAGAAATAATATAATGTCCTGGAACATGAGATATATACATGTAGAGATAAAAATAATCTAAACTGATAGTGAGGGGAATTTAAAAAAATTTGTACCTAAACATGCCATCATAAGACCTCAAAACACCAAGAAAAAATGCTAAAACTTCCTGGAAAAACAAAGTTAATTTATAAAATATTGAGTATCACGGTGGCACCAGATACTACATCATAAAACAAGTTTCTAGAAGACAATGCTTTCAAATTTTGTGGGAAAGTTATTTTAACTATAAATCCTACAGCAGTCAAAGAACTAATACCAAGGTAAATATTTCTCAGACAAGAAGATTCACAGGATACATGTGGATTTGTGCCAGAAAAAATGAAGGTGAAAAACAAGAGAAGAAGATGAGAGATATAAAAACAAATGGAGTTAACTTACCAGTGCAGTGAAAATAAGCTACAGGGTGATGTCCAGAAAGGGTCTAGTTCCATAAAGACAGTTCTACATAGATCTAAGTCAAATGTCTTTAAAAAATTATATAGAGTCTTCAAATGAAAGAATGAATATGAACCTAAAAAATGATTGCTAACTGGTAACTAATATTTGAAAGGAGATTTTTTTTTCCTCTCAACAAGAAAAAAATAATAAAAGCAATAAGAAAATCACAAAAACACTAAGGGCATCCAAGTTTCCATTATAAAGTGCAATGAAATGTAGTATGAGCCTAAGCAATTGATAAGTTAAGACAATAAAGGAATTTATCTGAATATGACTCCAGGAATAGTTTTTATCAAACGAGAACTAAGGGACATTGGAACCCCAGGGAAGAAAAGTGAACCCAAAGTAGTTAAAATCCTGCTAATGGTTTTCAGTATTTCAAATCATTGACAAAAAAAAACTAACAGAAGTCTTAATTAATTTTATTGGACCAAAGAAAGAATCTTTGCACAATTGACAAATTGAAAAGAAAGATAAAACTGAAGAAGAGAGTTGCCTAGTGTTGGAGACGGATAGGAATGCTAATATTTTTTTATATGGCATAGTCTGCAGAAATACTTTCTAATTTGATGAGATGATAAAAGACTTAAGGGTTCTATTCATAGATTAAAAGATAATTAATAGTA
The DNA here is from genome assembly GCA_004024625.1 of Mellivora capensis. Lineage (NCBI taxonomy): Eukaryota > Metazoa > Chordata > Mammalia > Carnivora > Mustelidae > Mellivora > Mellivora capensis. The sequence goes on along the minus strand of PISX010002176.1, from coordinate 81,286 downwards.
TATCTAAAAATAATAAGATTACAAAAACCCTCGAGATAGAGGAATATTAGGTGACAAATACTTGCATTATAAGAAGTCAGAAGATATTGTCTAAAGTTATGTAACCAAATTTAGGACTATAAATACATATTTGTGAAATAAGGAATTTAGAAACTGAAATTCAAAATAACGGAGACCATAAAGTTAAAATTGTATCTGGGAGGTATGACTGAAGATGAGGAGAGGCAGAATACAGCCATTAACAAAATACAAAGTAAGCCTTGACTAACCCTGGACATTCAAAAGTACTAAAATTACCTATTTAAAAAAGTGAAACTTAGGGATGCCTGGTGGCTCAGTAGGTTGGGCATCTGCCTTTGGCTCAGGTCATGGTCCTGGGATCCTGGGATCGAGTCCTACACTGGGCTCTTTGCTTGGCAGGGAGACGGCTTCTCCCTCTGCCTCTCCCCTCACTCGTTCTCTCTCTTTCTCTCTTTCTCTCTGACAAATAAATAAATAAAATCTTTTTTTAAAAGGTGAAACTATTTGCGTATAACACCAGTGCTCCATGCTATCCATGCCCTGCTTAATACCCATCATTAGGCTCACCCATTCTCCCATGCCCATCCCTTCTAAAACCCTCAATTTGTTTCCTGGAGTCCATAGTCTCTCACGATTCTTCTCCCACTCCGATTTCTCCCCCTTCATTTTTCCCTTCTTCTAATGTCTTCCATGCTATTCCTTATGTTCCACAAATAAGTAAAACCATATGATAATTGACTTTCTCTATTTGATTTATTTCGCTTAGCATAATCTCCTCCAGCCCTATCCATATTGATGCAAAAGTTGGGTATTCATCCTTTCTGATGGCTGAGTAATATTCCATTATGTATATGGACCACATATTCTTTATCCATTCATCTGTTGAAAGGCATCTTGGCTCTTCCCACATTTTGGCTATTGTGGACATTGCCGCTATGAACATTGGGGTGCGTATGGCCCTTCTTTTCACTACATCTTTATCTTTGAGGTAAATATCCAGTAGTGCAATTGCTGGGACAGGAGAGTAGCTCTATTTTTAATTTTTTGAGGAAACTCCACACTATTTTCCAAAGTGGTACACCAACTTGAATTCCCAGCAACAGTGTAAGAAGGTTCCCCTTTCTCCTCAACTTCTCCAGCATTGGTTGTTTCTTGCCTTGTCGATTTTTGCCATTCTCACTGGTATAAGGTGGTATCTCAGTGTGGTTTTGCTTTGAATTTCCATGATGGCTAGCTAATGATGATGAACACTTTTTCATGTGTCTGTTAGTCATTTGTATGTCTTCTTTAGAGAAGTGTCTGCTCATGTCTTCTGCCCTTTTTTTGACGTGATTATCTGTTTTTTTGGGTGTTGAGTTTGAGATGTTCTTTATAGATCTTGGATACCAACCCTTTGTCTGTAATGTCATTTGCAAGTATCTTCTCGCATTCCATGGGTTGCCTCTTTGTTTTGTTGACTGTTTCCTTTGCTGTGCAGAAGCTTTTTATCTTGTTGAAGTACCAAAAGTCTGCTGTATGGTGACTAACATAACACAGTAAAAATAAATAAATAAATAAATAAATAAATATTAAATAAAAAGTGAGACTAAGTAATAAAAACTACAACAATTTTATTTTCATCCATTTTATTTCTTAGAACCTTATCTATCAAATTGCTCATGGACAGTGCTTCAGATCTTTTCAGCTTCATCTCCTGTGTCATCTATGTACAGTCTTTAACCAGATTCATGCAGGTGCCATTTGATGGCATTTGCTTAAGTTTGTACCATATACCCTTCATCTTCTGCTCCAAGACTTCTCTGACCCTGTGGCAGTGGGACAGCCCTGGGTACCTTTTCAGTATTCACATATGCACAAAACTTGGAAGTGGAGGAGTTCATGCCCCCCCATGAGACAAACTTTGAGCACTGGGGGTCAGGAGCTTATGGACAGATGATTCTGAGACTGAACTAAATCTCAAAGTCCAATGGGATGAAGGAACCAATTACCCATAGACAGTTTCAGTATTTTCACTCTTCTGTTGACTCCTCTTTCTTCTTTCCCCATCCCTCATCTCTGCTCCAAGTTCATCTTCCTGATTTAACCAGCTGGTGTGAACAAATTGTAACCACTGTGGTTCTGCTTTGAAGGGAGCCAAGGATAAGACCCAGATCATATCTAAGGGGAGAATAAATTGTCGCAGGAGTACTCATCTGTGAATCCCATTTCGGTATTCTGGGAAAGACATCTGGAATCAGTCATTAGTGCTCTTTATGATAGCTTCTAGGAATTTAGACATGCTAATGTATCTAGTAAAAGAGATTGGGTGATAAAATTGTCTTGCCACTGTATTGAGAATCAGAAGACTCAAGAAAGTTAGAAGGTAGATGTGGATTTATTATGTGGTTCAGGAAAACCCACTCTCTCTTACCATGGTTCCTTGGAGGACCAAGGGGAGAATCCTTTCACTAAGGCAATAAAGAACAGCCTAACAAGGGGAGCATTGGTCCTTTGGTGATGGCTGTCCTCTGTAGACCAGATTTAATAATATTACATGTAATTACAGGTGACTGTCCTCTGTAACCAGATTTGACAATATTATAGGGCTTCTTAGTATCAATAGGAGTAATGAATTGCAGAATGGCAGTTTTATTTGGCAGCAATTTACTTGTAAAGGCAAGTCAGATATGATTACTATAACTGGCAGCAAGCCTGAGTGACAATCAAAATTCCTAAACTGTGGAGATGATTGACAATGTCTAATAGATTTGGCATGTCCTCAAATGTAACACATTAGCAGTGAAAAAAGTGAATTACTAGACTTTTAATACTAAAAAAAAAACAAAAACAAAACAAACAACCCCCCCCACATTTCTTATGTCAAAGATCAAAGTGGAAAAACCACTGTGTTTATAAGATCTAAGTTTCCAGATGTCAGTCTTAACCCAAGGCCCATTGATTGAAAGTGAAACAGAAAGAACTTTTAATGACACTGCAGTTGTACACATTAAATATACTTCTAATTCTTAAAGAGGACAGTGGCAATTTACCGGAGTAATTGTGCTCTGGGAAGGGGAATGTCTAGAATTTTTGAGAATTGTTAGATATGAACTCTGAACTGATACTTGGGTGCATGGCAAGCCATGAAATCCTCTAGTTAGAGTATAGGTTTTGGAAGCCAGGTTTAAAAAAAAAAAAAGACGGATCCAAGTCCAGTATATATATGCACCAATTATATGGTTATTTCCCAATCTCTGAGTATAAAATTGAATAAATGTATTTAACAGCCAGCCAGCAGAACCTTCAAATTATCTACCATCCTGTAGCAGAAGAGGCATTATGGTAGAAAGAACCAAGATCCCTATGTGTTCTTTCTTATCCCTCCATCATGGCAAAAATAACAAATCTGAAGAAATACTACATCCGAAGAGGAACTGTGGAAATTAGCATCACTATCAAAGACTTAAAGAATGTAGAAATGGTAGTCCTATCATATTTGCATTTAATTGACCATGTGGCTCTTTTAACAACAACAAGATAACACACATATTAGAATGTTAGGACTTCCCAATACTTGGAACTCTTTTCTACATTTGCAAGTATACTGCTAAACTAAGCTAAATGTGTTCTCTTTACTGAAACACATCAACAGAGTATCTTACACTTAGAATATTAATATTGGTCTAAGGAACATGATTTTCTCAATCTGCATCAGCAAAAGTAGACTGTCTTTTCATGTGAAGGATAGTAGTACATATTTACTCTCTTGTTATGGGCTATGTTAATTCTCTTGCACTGTTCTCATAGTCTGCAGTTACCTTGGTTATCTTGCACTTATGCAGAATACCACACTGGTGCACTATACTAAAGATTATCCTGATTGATCTGGTCAATAAGAAGGACAAGTAACTGAGATGTCCTACTAAGATAAATATGCCATATGATGGGAAATAAACCTATAAAGGTTCTGAGACTGCTACACACTGATGTCTTTAGGTTTTTAAATAGCTGTGGCATCCTGAGACATCCCTTCTAACATAGAATGATTTATTTCACCAGGTACCCTTTATCATTAGTAAAGAGACATATTATTTTGTGCACATTCTGTATTTTTCAACCAACATATATTGTACCTAGAAATACTGACTAACTGAAAGAAGAGGAAAACATACTTCAGGCTTACATAACAATTAAGTTGGTGTGAGGGATTGGGATGAACCAAAAATGGACCACTTTCTCATTATATCCATTTCTGGGTGGCTCTAAACAAAGGGGTAAATGAGAATCTTGAGCAATAATGAATGGTTTGCCTACCCAGTAAAAAGTCTGGAAAAAACAAACATTGAAAATCAGATACAAGAAACAGAGTCATAGTGATGGGCTTAAAGGAGCAAGCATAATGCATGCGCTTGTTTGTGTCTCATATTAATGCCCAACATAGGTTATCCACTGCAAAGAGAAGCCTAACCACTAAATTGAGGAGAGTTAACTTGTTCTTGAATGCCAGTCACTCTCTCTCCTTGATCACACAAGCCTTAGTGCAGTGAACCATGGATTGAGTGGCTATGGCCTCATGAATGGATTTATGTGTGAATTCAACAACATGACCTTCCTCAACCTATAGATGACTAGCCACTGCCACTGTTGACTTCCAAGTCTACTGGCAAGAGAGACCAATCATGACTCCTCAATATGGTACTATTCCTCAAGGATCCAGGTACCCACTTGATGGCAAGTTGATTATAATGAACATCATCAATCCTGGAAAATATGATTTATTTTTATCAGAATTGAAAGCTACCCAGGATATAATTTTTCTTTCCCCACTTGTAGTTCCTTTGCTAGCACTACCCTTGGAGACTATTAGGATGCCTAATCTATCATTATGGTATCCTACACATCATTGCTTAAGCCTAAAGGATCCATTTTATGTCAAAGGATGAGTGACACTGGGCGAATGACAATGGGGTTTTCAACATTCGTGCCATGAGACTTTATCACTCAGAGACACCTAGTCAAATATAATGGTGGAATAAACTGTTCAGAACTCAGCCAAATTGACAGTTCCAGGAACACACCCTGCAGAATTAGAGCCCACCTAAGATGTGATATATATACTAAAAGTGCATTTGATATAGAGTGCTGCCCACACTGGGTGGAATACATGGATCTAAGAAATGAAAGGGAGTAGTGCAATTGGTTATTCTTACCATCATGCCCAATTACCCATTCACAAAATTTGTGTCCCATCCCAACTTTAGATCACTTACATTAGAGGTCCTAAATCCTAAAGGAAGAAAACTTTGATTAGGGGACATAATAAATATTTTGTGACATCTACTTGATCTCTTGAATCTTCTTATTTTCGGGGACTCACACAAAAAGAAAGAAGTTAATATATTGCTGGGACTAGTTAACCCTCAATATCATTTGAAGTAAAATTGCTGCTATATACTGGGATGTTGGAGGATTATATCTATAATGTTGACTATTCATTGGAATATCTTCTGAATTTTATGTGAAAACTAATAGCTGTGAAAAAGCAAGTGCAGCAATGTAGTTTCACTAGAGCAAGGGATCTAAGGGTGTAACCTCCCCAGTGAAGAAGGTCTGGGTTACCTGAATAGATAAACAGCCAAATTGCTAGTTGAGGATGAAGGTCATCTAGATTTGGTGGTACAGGGTGAGATTGTGGATACCAGTTATGGTCCCAAGATGAGTTTCAGTGGGGCATAGATATTTTCACTAAACCTTTTGCCTTTAAGTCATTGAAGGGAGGAGCACCTGGGTGGCTCAGTTGGTTAAGTGTCCAGCTCTTGATTTCAGCTCATGTCATGGTCTCAGGGTCATGGGGTCGAGCCCTGCATCAGGTTTTTGCTCAGCATGGAGTCTGCCTAAGATAGTCTCTCCCTCTCCCCCTGCTATCTCTCTCTCTCTCCCAATTAAATAACTTAAAAAAAAAAAAAAAGCAGGAGGCACTGGTGGCACAGTTGGTTAAGCATCCTGCTCTTGGTCTGGGCTCAGGCTCTGATCTCAGAATCCCGAGATCCAGTTCCAAGCCAAGCTCCATGCACAGCACAGAGTCTGCTTAGACTTCCTCTCTACCCCTCCTTCTGCATCTCCCCATCCAAGTAAGTAAATAAATTTTTAAAAAGAAAGAAAGAAAGAAAAGAAAAGAAGAAAAGACAAGACAAGGAAAAAGAAAAGAACTCATTGCAGGGAATTTGCCTGGCTGAATCTAGAAGCTGACTGTTGTTAATTGTACTTAATGAAGATCTTTAATAGATCTGAGTGATTCAGAGTGGGAACTAAGTTTGATACCTTTTTCTGCCCAATTACAGATCTTTTCAGCCTGACCAAATACCCAAGCCACTGTTCATGTAGTTAACACAGTTGTGACCTGAGTCTTTCATCTCTATTTCATCTCATTTCTAGTAAGTAGTTTCTCTGATTCCATGGTATTAAAGACCCACACAAACTTGACTGGCACTCATGTGTATGTACCATACATGTTTAAGAGAGTTAATTTCTCCCAGAACTTTCTTGCACCAATATGTAGGGTAGCCATACATCCTCATTAGCCCAGGATAGATCTGAGTTATATCAGTTCTGCCAGCATTGCTATTAATACTTTCTCTTTTCCCTATCACAATTGTCCTCTTTTACGTAATCAAGTGCATGGTTGTCTTATCACTGGGCATGAAAGTCAGAAGAGTAAAGCTTCCCCCATGTTCTGTCTAGGTGGCTGGCCCTGAGAGGCGTTTGATATGGTAGACTCTGAGATGTCCCCATAGTATTCAACAGTCATTCATCCTTAGTATTAGAAAACTCAGTGTTGCTCCCTTTATTGGCCTTCTCTGCTCCCCAAGAGACTTTTTAAGTCTCCCTGTCCCTCAGTCATAGGTGACATTTTCGAATAAATAACTCATACATGACAAAAGGCAGAAAGTCCTTGTCTCAGACTCTGGTCTAAGCAGAATCCAGCCTTTGTTGACTTGGTTTTAATAAGTAACAATAACTGTGTTCACTAGCTATGATTGAATAAAAAATTACCCCAATATTCAGGGGCTTAAGATACTAAAATCAGTTTTTTCTGTCATGTCTGCACAATAGCTGAGGTTTGTTCAGCTCATCTAGGTTACACTGAGCTGAGCAGTTTTCTTATTACCCAGTTGTATGGATACCTGAAGTGGCTCTGCTCCAAGTATCCTTCATCATCCTTGGACGGCAAGTAACCAAAACACGTTTTTCTGTGGCAGTCCCAAAGAAATAAGAAGGTAAACAGAAGCACATAAGGGCACTTAAAAGCTAGGCCTTAGCCAGCCAGCGTACCTACTTCAATTCACATGCTGCTGGTCCAAGTAATTCATGTGTCAAGCTCAAAATCAAAGGGCAGGAAACTATACTCCATCTACAGTAAAGCAATAGCAGAAGTATATATACGTGGAAGAACAAAGGATTGAAAGTGATATCAATCTACTGTATGATTTTGAAAGGGATAGCAGTATATTGTCTGTGAAAGAAAAGAACCTGTACTATATCTCTGGTAATAATGCCAGTGAGCCAATAGGTAAATGCTATTTATTTTTATTTTTATTTATTTATTGGACAGACAGAGATCACAAGTAGGCAGAGAGAGAGGAGGAAGCAGGCTCCCTGCTGAGCAGAGAGCCCCATGCGGGGCTCGATCCCAGGACCCTGAGATCATCAGGGCCAGCCACCTAGACAGAAGGCAGAGCCAAAGGCAGAGGCTTTAACCCACTGAGCCACCCAGGTGCCCCAGTAAATGCTATTTAATAGAAAAAAAAATCTCATGAAACTCACATTCTATGGCTTACCACCATTAAAACTTAATGTAATAGTTGTATATTTTAGAAAAGAAGGACAAGAATGGGAAAAGCAGAAATTTGTTGAAGTCACTAAAGTCTTGATGAAAATCCAGATTTTAGAACTTATGTTGTATGATGTCTTTACTGTATCTAGGAAATAAGATACAATAGTTATTACACATGGAAAAATTTCTCAATATTTAGAATTAAAAAGATTAGAGTAGAAGAGGAGGCACATTAATGAAATACATTTATTTTCAGTGGGGTCCAAACAATTTACCTTATAATTCAGAAAGATCACGATGGGTCTCACAGTAAATATATACTCCTAAAATGAAAGTCTTGCAAAGCAGTCGATGCTCATTAAAATTTAGTATTGAAAGCAGCAGGTGGCAGGCAGTTCCATGAAACAATTTTACAGTGTCCTTCTATGGCTGAAGCAAAGCAATTCATGTCAGAAGATGGCAGGTCTTACTCCCTGATTTAAGTTATCATTGTGTAACAAGTCTTTTATTTTTATGGGAATATAATCAAGGAACTCAAGCTGGATTATTGCAATAGCTTTCTAAAATGTGTATTTGTTTAACATGTGATAAAAGAATACATGAATTTCACTATTATTACTTTGGAAAGTAATACATTTCATGGCAAAATGTTATTTCTTTTCCAGAAGGAAGTGAATTTTCAAATATCTGTAAAATTATACATATGCAGTCTCAAGTGAAAAGAAAATTTTTTGTTGGGGCAAAAGCCTAAAAAACTTATCACCCGTCTTTCAATGTATTTTTTTCTGGGGAAAGGTAAATATGTGTCACAGATTTCCCTTCCTGACATTAATCCCTACCTCTCCCTTACCAAAAGGGAAAAAGGAAGGGAAGAAAATAATTTAGATTTCTTGGGATCATTTAATACTTTTGTCTTTTTCAAAGCTCTCTATCTAGTTAGTTGTCAAATTCTGTGTAGTAATGGCTTAAAACACTATATTCAAGAGAAACCTTTAGTTATGTCTTTAAAAGGGGAAACAACCATAAAAGTTAAACCAGTTACTTTTGCCTTCCATTTGATATACCAATGGATATGGCAGAGAGCTCCTGGCAGAGAGGTTTGAAAGATAGATCTGGGGAGTAAGCTGACCTGCATTGAAATCTGTTTGACCTTTTACAGTTGGTGGGATCTCGACGTACTGTTTAATCTTTCCAAACCTCAGGTACCTGTAAAGCAAAGGTGATAGTACCTACCTCATACGGTTGTTGTAAGGATCAAGTGAGATTTTAGAATTAGTGTCTAGCCACAGGAAGCACTCAGGAAATTATGTAAAATTGTTTATAATTTAGTAATATTGGAAGAATCACCTATGGTGGGTAGGGGGAAAACATCTCATAAAATAATATGTCTTAAACATGCGTTATTCAGAACAGTTGTGTATCTGAGTGAAAATTAAGTCAATCAAAAAAGTAATACCTACAACAAAATACAGCCTGTGTTGGTATATCATATAACTTTAAAATGATTGTAGAAGTTCAAGAAAGCATTGTGTGTTCATCTTTCTTTTAATTCCTTCAGAGGAAAAAACGCTATTAGAGGTATCTTCACAATAAGGCAATAATATACAAGTCATAGTTATTAGTCATATTTTTTTCCTGCAAGAGGCAGAAGTAGATCAAGATTTAGTGAGGTTTAAAGCTTATGGAATTCTTGGGGCCCCCTTCAAAAACTGGCAGGTGAGGGGAGCCCAGTACTTTCCAGTACTTATGGGGAGTAGGAAGCAGAATTTCGGGGGAAGCAGAATTACGGGGAAGACAGAAGCAGAATTTCCTGATAGTGGGAAAGCAGAAGAAATAGCAGCCATGAAGGCAAATTATCCTAGAGGCCTGCGGGGGTAAACAAACAAACAAACAAACAAAAACGGTGCTTCATAGTTCCCTGAAGTTGGTTTCACTGCTGAAGAAATTCTCTGACAGAATCCTTGAGAGACTCCAGACCCGTCAGCCTATGCCTGATGTTGGGGGTCCTGCTGAATGATGTTGTCCCACTGCACTGGGTGCATATGGAACTATTGGTTTCAGTGTCTCCCAGACCATGTGGACATGCGAGGATTCCTTGCACCTAGGGAGACTCCTGACTCCATACCTCCGTAAAACTGAGAGAAAATAAATACATTTTAATATAAATGTTAGTTAACATACTAAATGCAAGTACACTAAAGTACCCTGTCAAAAATATAAAGTCATACTGGGCTTAAACAATCCAGCTGTATAAGTTATGAGAAAGATACCTATAACAAAGTGTCAGAAAAAAAGTTTTGTTCACACAGAAGTATATAAGGAAATGCAAACCAGAAAGAAAGCAGGGATGCCAAATAAAATTCTAAGAGATGTAAACACATTTTTACAAATTCCTAAAGACTTTTTAAAATCATAAAGATGAAGCCATGTGTATAGTTACATATATTATATATATAATTCACTGTTTGTTTATATATATAATTCACTATAAGTTTATATATAGTGAGATACATAGAGTCCTGTATATGCGTATATACACATTTGCATACACACACATAATCCCTTAAGCAATACAGTAGCAAAATATATAGTGCTAAACTTCTCTAAAAATTAAGATTGCTTGATTTTTAAAATCTTTATAAGAGACATTTACTATGCCTCTCACAGAATTTGACATGTTAAGCAGATAAAATATAAATATTAAGATTTGAATAATAAAATCATTATTTTTATAGATTCTTCAGCTAGACTGTCTGGGATTGAGCCCTCCTTGATCTCTTGTTTGGATGCTCTTGGACAATTTAGTTAACTTCTGTGTGCTTCAGTTTCCTTGTTTGTTAGATGTGGAAAAGAATAATATAATGCTAATCAGGTTGTTGTGAGGATTAAATAGATTACCAGTTTAAGCACTTAAAACCTTTCTTACCACTTATTTTGAGCTGTTAGGAGTTACCTCTCAATATCACCATCACATCATCCTTATCCTCATCATCTTCCCCTAGAGAAACATAATCGATTCAGGCTGACCCAGATAGATCTAAAAATCTTGAAATGACTAACAGACACAGAAGAGATTGGAGAGGTGGTTTTCACTGTCCACCAAAATCATTAATAGCAATGATAGCAACAACATAATAACAACAAAATAATAATTTTTGGTTAGAATGAAAGGCTTGTCAATTTTTTTTTATTTTTCCAAAGCCTTTAGGAGAATCTACTGTCTATCTGTCTGTCATCATCATCATCATCATCATTTATTAAAACTCAACTTTATATGATATACTTTACATGAAATCAAATATACTCATTTTTGCAGTTTGATAAGATTTGTTAGATGAATATACCCATGTAACTGCTGACACAATCAGAAAAAATTGTCACTTTAAAATATTCCCTGTGCCTATTTGCACTTAATCTTCACCCACCTCAGCCATAAGAAACCATTCTCTGTTTTCTGGTCAGTATAAAATTGCTTTGACTTTTTTTTTTCAAGATATTTTTGGGCATTTTTTTAAGATTAATTCAAATAGTAGGGTGCCTGGGTGGCTCAGTGTGTTAAGTGTCAGCCTTCAGCTCAGGTCATGATATCTGGGTCCTAGGATAGAGCCCTGCATCGGGTTTCCTGCTCCTCAGGGACTTTGCTTCTTCCTATCCCTCCACCCCTTCCCATGCTCATTCTCTTTATCTCCCTCAAATAAATAAATAAAATCTTTTTTAAAAAAAGGACTAATTCAAATAGTGAATATTAGTAATTTTTGTCTTTTTAGTGTTGACTAGTTTTACATTTATGAATATGTCACAATTTTAAATTTATTATACAGATAGGCATTTGTGCTGTTTCCAATATTTGCCTATTACCAAAAAATCGTCATGAATTTTTTTTCTTTTTCTTTTTTTTTTTTAAGATTTTATTCATTTATTTGACAGAGAGAGATCACAAGTAGGCAGAGAGGCAGGCAGAGAGAGAAGGAAGCAGGCTCCCTGCTGAGTAGAGAGCCCGATGCAGGGCTCGATCCCAGGACCCCGGGATCATGACCTGTGCTGAAGACAGAGGCTTTAACCTACTGAGCCACCCACGTGCCCCCTGACCGCATGGGTTTAAATTCTGACTCTGCCACTTAACTATTTGTGTGATATAGGGTGAGTTACTTAATTCCCCGGGCCCTGGGATCATGACCTGAGCCGAAGGCAGAGGCTAAACCACTGAGCCACCCAGGCGCCCCAAAAATCGTCATAAATTTTTATTGCAGGTCTTTATGTGGACATATGCTTTCAGTTCCTTTGGGGAAGTCATTAAGAGTAGAGCTGCATATTTTAAGAACTGTCAAATTGCTTTTGAGGGTAGTTTTAACACTTTATACTTCTACAAGCCAGGTGTAAGTGTTCTAGTTGCTTCATATCCTCAAAAACCTTTGGAATTTTCAGTATTCTTAATTTTGGCTTTTCTAATGGGTGTGCAGTAGTATTTCATTGTGGTTTTAATGTTTGTTTCCTTGATGAACAATGATGTTGAATACCCATTTTATGTGTTTAAATTTCATACAGATATCTTCGGTGAAATGTCTGTTCATATATTTTTAAAATTATTTTAATTGGTTGTTTGTTTTGTTTTTGAGCTGTGAAAATACCTTAATGTTGTATTTCAGAGATCAGCCATTTTTCATTTTGGTGAAGCCCAGTAGTTCTATTTTTTTTTTTTCTTGTAGGTTTTATGTTTTTGTATGTGAAGGTATATGTGTGAGTGTGTGTCTTAACGAATCTTTGCCTATTCCAAGATCTTGTATGAGAAATTATCAGCAGAAGTTTATGAGAAGGAGCTGCTAGTGATATAAGGAAAGAGAGACGGAAGAACTATCAAATCGCATTTGAGATAGAATGAGAAAGGATTATTTGGAGACAATGAGTGTAGCCAATTCTTTTAAGATGTTTTAATGTAAAAAGAAGCAGGGAAATGAATCCGTAGCTGGAGGAAGATGTGAAGTCAAAAAGGTTGTTGATTTTTAAGGTGGTCAAAATAGCAGCAGATCTCTGTGTTGTAATGATACAAAGAAAAGGAAGAACTGTTGATTCTGAAGAGAAAAGGATGCATACCTGGAACAGTCTCTTGAGTATGTGGGAAAGCATATAAAACAGAGAATGGTCACTGGAGCACAATAGAGAGCTTGGCTTGAGGAAGGAGTGTGGTTTACCCAGAGCAGAAAGAGTGAAGGCAGAGTGTATGGGTACAGGTGCATACATATGACTAGCTGCGGTGGTAGGAGCTACAGAAGGTCTCTTTTGATTCTTATTTTCTTATCAGTGAAATGGGTACCAAAGTCTTGGAATACGGGGTAGAAGTTTTGGAGATCTAACTAAAGGTGTGCCCTTTAAATTGGACGAATCCATTTTAAGGAAAAAACCCTCTACAGGGTGACTATTTTTCTCATATCTCAGTAGAAAAATTCTCATATTTTTCTCATATCTAAGTAGAAAAATCCAGCATTTTGGCATTTTTATAAGTAAATAATATTTTTATTTTGGAAGGGGCAGAGATGGTTTTAATTAAAAATTAGACGTTCAATTAAGATGAATATCATAACTATAAAATAATTCATTCAGTTTGCCTTCTCGTGAATTGGAACTCATTTGAATTCACCTAATGTTAAGAAACATTAATTGCTCTCTCAGGCCTCTTATGTTGGTGGTTAGACCCTATGTAGAAATGAGGAATATGATGGATATAGTTACAGAAGAATTTCATGGAAATTGTAAGATAGGGTCGTAAAATGTAGCCATAGAAACCTTCTGGCTCATTAGATAAAAGCAAACTGAGTCTGAAAGATATCTTGTGGTTTATTCACATTTTATTTGTGGATTTATTTTCCCAGTTTCCATTCAGTTTAAGATGCTGAGAGTGTAGGTTCTTTTCATTACAACGTGAAAATAAGTCCAAGCAATATTCTGCTCTGTTATAGCCATGCTTGTATGTGTTGGTGTCTCTGTATGTACTCAGCTATTTTTCCTATTGTTAGCTTTTTTTTTTTTTCCAGTAAGAAGTTAGTCCCTCCCAAACCAGTGACAAGACTCAAACATATTAAAAAGTTTAGTTGGAGGGCTGGGTGTGAAACACAAACAGCATTCTTTCCCTTACAGAGTTGTTTTGCAAATACATTCACACTTGTTCTTGACCTCTGGAGATTATAAATATGTTACCTAGGAGAGCAACGATACTCTTTTGGACTTGACTCCACTTTCTTTACATACTTTTCCATCTTTTAAGAGCCTTGTGCACATATTTAAAAAATATCATTTAGAATGGATTTTAGTGACAGTGCATAAGATCCTTTGATTTTATTTCCCTTTTCTCTTCACCCTAACTAGTAGCGGGAGTTACTGGCATGCTTCAGAAAGCTTACTTGCGTTTGAATACAGTCTAAATCAGTGCAGACCCTTCCTTGACTGACTTAATCTTCGCTTGCAAATGACAATGCAGTGAAACCAGAGGAAGAAAAAAAAAATGACTTCCTTTCGTATTGGAAACCTAATAAGTAGTTAGCCTGACCCAGTTTTCAATAAGAGATTTTCTGATGACCCAACAGGACTGACTATCTCTAGTCAAAGAAGGGGAGGGTGAGTTTAATCTTTCATGCCACTGGAATGGCAGCTGCTCTCAGCTCTCTCTGATTCTGTGAAGGATGGTGAAGATAGAGCTGTTTTTTCGGTATAGAGAGAATTTTCCTTTTGAATATTCCAAAAGGGAGACTTGCCCATGTGCCTCAAGAACTAATTGTCTAGGTTCCGTCAGGAATGCAGCAGGAGAGGAGCGTATTTCATGCTTAAGACCAGAGAAGAGCCACGCAATACTCAGTGGATAAAAGGCTTGCAGTCCCAGCTGGGAAAAAGAGTCCCATTATCTCCCAGCTGCATAGACATTCCATACGGCTTGGTTCTGCCTGGATGCACAGCATGCCTGGCTGAGAGCTTGAAACAGAGTTCTGCAGAAAAATTGTAAAGATCCCGAGACATTTCCCTGGTAAGATCTGTAAGTACAAAATTGTGCTGTCTGCTGCAATGAGAATTTTGCTGGGCAAGCTGCAGCTTTTCTTCCTTTCAATGTCTTTGTATTAGCATAACAGGTAAAAGCTGGGTTTGGGGGAGGAGTGACTGCTTTATTTATGCTATGTTTCTATGATGTTGATGCTTAAAATGCATTTATTCCTTGTGAGAGAAAATGTATTGAATCTGTATTCTGGGGAGCTCAGGATCAAACCAGGGAAAGAGACTACAGGTACATTTTTCAGTGTTTCACTAGTCTTTGCTGCAGTAAAACTAATGGGCAAGATGAGATGACAGTGCTAATTCTGGTACTTTAGGATGGCTTCACACCCTTTCTGTAACGGCAAATGGGAAAATGTTATTGCTAATTTTTTTTTCATCGAAGTGTAGAGGGGTGGGGTTTGCAGTGTCCGACAGATAATTTAAAGAAATGGTTATAAAAAGTTTCCTGGGGGAGGGATTTGGTGAGGGGAGCAGTGTAAGACTGGAGGTCACATGACCCCCCCCCCAAATTTTGTCTGGCATTTTGCTTTTCACCCAGCTTCCAGGTAATAGCTTCTGGAGTTTCCATTCACAATAGTTAAGCTTGTCAGTATTAAACTACCCATAATACTTTATGAAAAGTTTCAGAAGTTGATAACTTGGGAACAAAACTTATAAGAGCACTAAGATTAGCCATGTGGAACCCATTATGTTAATGGAATACTGTCAACTTTGGGGGTTTGGGGAGAAATTGGAATTCATAGTTCTTGCTTCTCCTATTGAAAACTACTTGTGTTTAAATAATCAGCATCCTGACTAAGTCCTCTGGGAAATATTCACAGAATGACTAAACAGAAGTTCTACTGAGAGAAAATAGGGAGAACAGTAGAATTACACAGAATCAATTTGGAAAATGAGGTATTCATAATCTTACCTACAGTGGCAATGTTTTTTTAAAAATTTTTGTAAGAGAAAGAGCCATGTGTTAAATATTGAGATTCCAGTTTTGAGTAATCTTCATTTATCTGATGGGTTTTTTGTTATTGTTGTTAAAGGTTTCATCAGTTTATGTGTATTGTATTTTCTAAGATATTTAAGCACACTCTCCCGTGCCCCACCCCCTCTCATACATCTGTAAACCTACGCAAATTCAGAAAACAAACATACACAGAGACAATACTGACATGATTTGTGTAACAAACAGAAATCCAGAGTCATTTCATCTTTGATGCTTCAGTGATTTTTTTAAAGCAATATCATGGCTATGCAATTCAGAGATTTCAAATATATAAATTTGCAATTTTTATAAGGGTTTCTATGAGGTTATATAAATGCATAACTTATCACATCTTAGCCAAAAAGCTTGTCATTTATAAACTGCACTGCATTACTTCCTTTGAACATTTCTAGTGAAGTGCCAGAATAGTTTGTTTAGTATTCCCTATGTAACTTGCCCTAATGAAAACAAATTCACATTGTCATTTGGAGAATTAATACATATTTGGTCTTAGCTTAGACAAAAACAAAAAAAAATCAATTATCTTGTGAAAAGAATGTGAGGTATATTAAGTTGTTTGCATTCTTTTGTGTTTTTGACAAATGAAAATACTCAGTAATACAAAAGTAAGTTTGTACCTTTATATTTTAGTGGAAGGAGGGGGGTTATGAAATACTTATTTTTTTCACTTACATATTTAACATCATATTAATTAGAATGCAGTAACATCAGCTATACTCCTTAAAAATAACTCAAGCTAAATATAAAAGTTCAAAAGAGAACTTTTGTCACCTGTAAAAAACCATCATGATATTTGTAGGCATCCTATGCCAAAATTCAAATAACAAAATGAGAGGGAGAGACTTTAGAAGAATGCTTTCTTATCATACATTTTTGTTTGTTTTTGGCAGGTAAGTATTTAGATAATGTGATCAGTGATAGATACATAGATATTCTTTTAAAAGAAGATGATCTTACCTTATTCTTTAAAAAAAAAGTATTAAATTTATTTTATATTTGGATTAAATAGAAAAAAATAGAGCTGATATGAAACTGAAGAATTTGCTGAATATCAGGTATTTGTTTCCCACCCCGCCCCCCCAAAAGGGATATTAGGTCCATAGAAATAACACATGAATTAAGAAAAAAAATTAAGAAAATATTAGTAGTTTGAGGTCACCATTTTTATGATTCATATTTAAATATCAAGCAATCTCTTGTAAGTCTTTGTTGTGATACTAAAGAAATTTAACTTTATGTACTTTATGGTTATTTTCCTTACATACACCACCTGAACCTCAATTATATTACCAGTTTTACATTATTAGGATTTATAGTATTTAAATGCTGGCTTAATTCACACAGTCTCAGTTAGACTTACTTGGAATTTGAAAAAAAAAATCAGTCCTTATCAATTACTTACTATTCAGTTCATCACTCCTGTATTCTTAATTTTGAAATATTTCTTGGATTGTTAGATTTCACTGATAAGTAGTACCCCTCCACTAAAAAAACAGTCATAGATGCTGTATTTTCTATGTGCCTACATAGAACATTTTCTTCTTTTGCCTTATACATGGAAGACACATTAATCTTCTTGAATCAAACATATTTTCCCCTTTAAAAACTTGTAAGTATTTGTAAACAATGCTGGAGACTCTTCCCATACTGAATGTTGGTGTCCATTGGTTATTAGGTATGTCTGAAATTTCCATCCTTGAATATAAGTTGCTCTTTTTGATGTATGTCTACATGATTCTTTTGGGATTTGTTTGTTTGTTTGTTGGGTTTTTTTTTTGTTTTGTTTTGTTTTCTTTGTTTTTTGCCATAGTATATTCTAGAGTTAGACAGTCTTCATCAAATTTGCTTAAATATGATGTACTGCATTGATTTGAGATTTTTGTATTTCAGTTTTACTGTTGTTAAGCTCTGTATTTGATATTTTTATTGTTATTTTATTACTTTTTCTTTTTCTTCTGTATCACCACTTATGAGCATGTTGGCTCCCATTTGTCTGTCTTCCACTTCTATCATTTTATCCAAATTTATTTTTAATTTTATACTTTTTCAGTTCATTTTGATTTTCTTTTTAAAAATGTACATGGAAAGATTATGTTTTATAGATATTTAATCTATAGAAGAGTAATTGTCTAGCACTTTGTTCAAACTCTGGCTGATTCTTCTTGAGATTTACATTTTTAACTGTGTTTCTCTTAGTTTTTTTCCCTTCTATCATTTTATTCAAAAATATATGCATGAGGGATGAACAGAGAAAGCACGGAGGATTTTTAGGTGAAACAATGTGTGTGATACTGTCATGGCAGATACATGTCACTATGTATTTGTCTAAACCCACAGAATATATAATATCAAGAGTGAACCCTGGTATGAACTATGGACTTGGGGTGATAATTATGTATCAGTGTAGGTTCTTTGATTATAACAAATTATAAAACCATGTACACTGTATTGGTGATGTTAATCATAGAGGAAGCTGTGCATGGATGGGGGCAAGGAGTATAACGTATCAGATTTGGGGGCAATCTGTATCCTCCTAAAAGTAAATGAAGGAGAAGGTACTTGTCAGCTTTCCTATATGCCTTCACCCACCCACTTCATGTAGGTCCATGTTTTTGTTTTTGTTTTTGTTTTTGATTTTTTAGTATTTGGCAGGAGTGGAAATGTGCTTCAGAATCTATGTTATGGGGTTGTGTTTGCAAGCATTTTTATTAAAGACAGAAGGCTTTTTATTTTGATTTTGTATCCCACCAACATCACTGTGTTTTTCTTTCTCTTTGCTGTTTCTGTGTATCAAGAGAGGATTTAAAATCTCTTAATGAACTTCAAATAAAAATCTTTCAGTTTGGGAGAATTATTTTAAATAAAAATTTCATTAGAAAATGAAATTATTCCCATTATTCATATTGAAAAGATCTATTCTAGTCAAAATTGAGTATGTACTATGTAATACTTACTGTGATGAAGGCGTAACACAGGGCGTATTAGGGAAGAAGAAAAAGCAGAGTCAGTCATTGGACACTCTTATTATTCTTTTATTTATTATTTTATTATTACTATATTTTCATTTTTTATTCTTTTATTTTTCATTCTCCTATCAGTCTTCAACACTGAAGTCTACGGCCTACTTAATTATCTTGCAAGGAATCTTAGGGTAATGTAGAGTAAATTTGGGTCCTAGTAACATGAATCAAAATTAGGAGTCTCAAATATTTTATGGCAGTACATAAAATTTATACATAACAACCTTCCAATTAAATGCATACATGAATGAAATTATTTGGACATTAAGATTTTTTAAAGAAGCCATGAGAGAGTCGTATATCTTATGAAGTACAAAACAATCTTAACTAGTAAAAGAAGTTCCATTCTCTGGAGTGTATTAAGTGACACCAAGATTCTGGAAGCAGGCCTCTTGTGATGAAGGGCTACATACCATCTATATACTTGCTCTTCTCTACATTTGGCACAGAATAGCTTTGTGGTTTAGAGCAGGTAACAGCCTCTCTGTACCTCCATTTCCCTTCCACAATGGGGATAATAGTAGAACTGATTTCATCGTAACAGCAAGAGAAATAAGTATGTTAACATGTAAAAATACCTTTGAGAAAGCCTTGAAATTAATAAGCACTCTTTATGTTAGTTATTTGATCATTTTTATATTAGTGTTACTATTACACCATTTTGTCTATGAGACTTGGGATTGATTGGGAAAAAATAATATAAAACAATGAAAAAAAAATTATAATCATCTTCTAATCAATTATAATGAGTATTTAGTAGAGAATTAAATTTGGAGGTGTAAATTGTAGTTAGATATGAAAATGGAGCTCATGGAATCTTGTGAGAAGATTCAGAAATGCTGGTCCTCGGATTCACGTAGCCTAAAAATAGAAATGATAGTTCTTCATGCAATAAACAAACAGAGCTGATCAAGAAAAATAGTTCATTTAATTTTCTGACTGTAAAAACAATATACAGAAAAACAGAAGAAAATAATAAGCCACAATTCCTTTCGCCAAAGAAAATTATCACAAAATACTTGTGAATTTCTTTTGTGTTGTTAATGGTTTTGATTTTTCTTTTTTTTTAAGTTAAAATTTTAATATCCTAAAAAAGTACTGTGTGAACCTGGAAACAACAATAAAATTTGAACCTATGAAAAAAATACTAAAATAAAAAATTAATATCTTCCCACATATTTCTAATCCCATTTCCCAGAGATATTTTCAACAGTTTATTTTATTGTATTTATTGTTTACTGTCTTTTATTGGATTTAGTAAGCATTCAATATTCATTTCTTCCAACCTTTACTATCTTAAAAATTAGATAATCGGTTACATTTCAGTGAACATAAATATTTAAACATAAAATAAATCTTTATATTTTCCCAAAAAAGCTAAAGATTATATATATCCTTTCACAAACAAGACATTGGCTTGTTTAAATTTCCTTCAAGATATTCCTGCCAACGTCCATATTTCTATTATTTTATTTTTACTTTGTTTTTAAATTTCTCTTAATATTTTATCAATATTAAATTTATGACATGTTTTTCTGAGTTATTTATTAACCATTTCTTCTTACTACAGACATACATCTTGTAGGTTCATTTCCTGTCTACTGAAGACCATTTAAAGATCATTATAGAAACAGTCTTAAATTCTCTTACAGTTTACCTTCTAAAAATTACTTACTTTTCTCACATTTTAAAATAATAATGCAGTTGGTTACAGAACTCCATGATGACCAATAATTTTTTTCTCGGCATTTTTTGCATATTTTGTTCGTTGCTCTTCTGGAATAGAATTTTGCTCATGAGAAGACTGCTCATAGTCTAACTATAACATCTTTGAAGATATATTTGTCTTTCATTCTGGTAGAATTTAAAAATTTCTCTTTGCAATGATGTCTTTGGGTTCATTACAATGTGTGTAGGTGTGGATTTGTTTTAAATTTATACCACTCTGGCCTCTACAAGCTCCTAAATCTGTCTAACTTCAATTTTGAAAAATTCTCAGCTACTATATATTTACTTTTATCCCTTTTCCATCTTTACTTTCTCTAAGATGCTCATTAAGTATTTAAAACTTCTTCTGTTCTTCTTTGTCTTATTTTATATATTTTTATATTCCGCTTTTTTATGGTTCGCTCTGTGTGATTTCCTGTCATATGTATTTCATAAATTTATTTTTCTTTTCAGAAAATATTTTTTGATTTCTGTAAATCTATTACTTATCTTAAAAATTATCTTATTTAAAGTTGATTTTTGATTATTCAATTAGTTTTAGTTTTTTTCAGGGACAAATTACTTCATTATTTGTGTTTGCCGAGTCCTCCTCATGGCTGTTTATTCCTTTTGATGTTTGTAATCTTTTTTTTTTTTGATGACCCACTTTTAGCAGTTGTTGATTCCCATGAGAGACCAGCATTATCACAGTTGAAGATGCTTCTCTACAGCATTGTTTCATGCCTCTAGATTTTTGCCTCTAAATTTACTCTATAATTTCCCCATTTTGTACTAGCTTCTATGGTAATTTTTGGCCTAAAATTATCTTAACATGCAGAGAGAATAAATTTAGGCCCTACAACCAAACTTGGCAAAAACTTGATTTTCAGCCTATCTCTGGAAGACCCTTTCTTTCCAGCAGATAAGCAGAATCCTTTAAAGTCCCATGTTTTGTGGAGGGTCCTCTTTTCCTTGGTTTATTCCAGCTCCTTTTGAGTTGCCTCCTCATTTTGGGTCCTCACCAATCTAACTTTGAGTTTCCTCTTCATTTTGGGTCCCTGACAATTTATCTTTCTTGTTTACAACCTTAATTATGCATATTTTAAAGTATTCTATGTAACATTCTCTGTCTCTATGGTAGAATCTTTTTGCATCATATTGCATAGTATCATATACTGCATACATACATACATGTATACATACATGTTCACTGAAGTTTTCCTCATATGCTTCCCACCAAAAAGAAGGTCATCAAATTTTCTGGTTTGCTGATACTTTATTTTTTTCCTGGTATTCTTACAATTTCATATATTTCCTCTGCTGTGTTTTCTGTCAGTTTAGTGGTGCTTTAGAGGTCAAGGCATAAACTCACTACAAAATTGTGAACCACAAGTTAATTATGGAGTTAAAATAAGATTTTTCACAGAAATCAAAGATGCTTTTCCTTAATTTTTTAGTTATTCACTAGTCAATTGTATATGTCTTTCCATTGTTTCCATTCAAACAATTTAACTTACCAAAGTACTGAAGTGCTGTTTTAGTCTGAAAAAACAGTTCATTCGATGAGACAGTATGCTAGGAAACACTCTAGATGTAGTTAGAAAAACTGGCTGGTTGGTGTTGTTTACATATTCTCTAAGAATGGTAGCTATATTAATTGCTATGTTTAATGGTGCACAAGTTCTTAAAATGTAGAGGAAATTATTCAAAATGTTTGTCAGCACAGTAATTCCTTTTTTTTTTAAGGGTTTTTTTTTTTTTTTTTTTTTTGGACAGAGAGAGACATAGCAATGGAGGTAACGGAATCCAGAGGGGTGGGGGGTGGTGGAGAGGGAGAAGCAGGCTTCTGGCAGAGCAGGGAACCTGATGCAGGGCCCCATGTGGGGCTCTATCCCAGGACCCTAGGATCAAGACCTGAGCTGAAGGCAGATGCTTAACAACTGAGCCACCAGGTGCCCTTTTTTCTTTTTTTTAAAGATTTTATAAGCACAGTAATTCCTAATGACACATTAAACCAAGCGCTTAAACAGACCACTCTTCCTTTAGATGCCTTCTGTTGATTAAAAGTGAGAATTTTGGATGGATTTTTTATAAATGTTCTTTTAAGGATGGGAGGAGAAACTAAAATAAGACCTTCTGTAAAGTTCCTAGTAATTTATCACCCTTGTTTGTCAGAGGCCAATATGGACATTTTATTTTCAGTGATTTTATTTGTCCATTATTTCAAAGTTTAATTGATCTGGCTTCTCTTACATTTGTATGATAAAGGGGTTGTATACGGAGATTTTTGTAGTATCTTTCTAAATATCAGGAGTATAATATACTTGTTGGAATAGAGCTCTTAGCAAAAGAACATAATTTTCCTCTTTTAGCACCTGTCAAAGTCCTCCAATCAGTAAAGAGCAATAAATGAAAGAGAAGGTCAGAAATCAGACATGCTGCTAATTTTCTGTCAGCTGATATAAACATAAATTAAAGAAAGTCCTTAAAGTTTTGTTGGGATAAAAAGGTTACAATTACTCAAGTGTTGATAGAAAGTAATTTTTTTGAAGGTAAATTTTTTTACAGTATAACATGAAGATATTTTGGGGTATTTACTGTTAGTCAGCAAATTCTTAAACATGCTTAATTGTGAATATGTGGCCCTAGCAGATAAGCTAATTCTGATATTCCTAAGTTAACACAAAAGTGTGTATTCAAGGATTCTCTTTATTTACTTTCTTTTCAGTGTTCCAAGATTCATTGTTTATGCACCACACCCAGTGCTCCATGCAATATGTCCCCTCCTCAATACCCACCACCAGGCTCACCATCCCCCCAACCCCCTCCCCTCCAAAACCCTCAGTTTGTTTCTCAGAGTCCACAGTCTCTCATGGTTTGTCTCCCCTCTGATTTCCCCCAACTCACTTCTCCTCTCCTTCTCCCAGTGTCCTCCATGTTATTGCTTACGCTCCACAAGTAAGTGAAACCATATGATAATTGACTATTTCGGCTTGATTTATTTCACTCAGCACAATCTCCTCCAGAAGATATTAAAAAATGACACTACAAACGACTGATATCCAATGATTCTCTTTAAATCAGCATAGTGGTGGGCACCTGGGTGGCTCAGTCCTTAAGCGGCTGCCTTCCGCTCAGGTCATGATCCCAGGACCCTGGGATCCAGGACGGGCTCCCTGCTCAGCGGGAAGCCTGCTTCTTCCTCTCCTGCTCCCCCTGCTTGTCTTCCCTCTCTCTCTGTGTCTCTCTCTCTGCCATATATATAAATAAATCTTTTAAAAAATATTAGCATAGGGGCACCTGGGTGGCTCAGTGGGTTAGGCCTCTGCCTTCGGCTCAGGTCATGATCTCAGGGTCCTGGGATCGAGCCCCGCGTCGGGCTCTCTGCTCTGCGGGGGTGGGGAGTGGGGCCTACTTCCCCTTCTCTCTGCCTGCCTCTCTGCCTGCTTGTGATCTCTCTCTCTCTGTCAAATAAATAAATAAAATAAAATCTTTAAAAAAAAAATATTAGCATAATGGTTATAATATATGTATTTTTCAGAGGTGAGAGTGCCTACTTTATTTTAAGTTGGTATTTTGTGCAAGCTATGTCTGTGCAAATTGTGTCTGTGTCTATCCAAAACTTCTAGTTAATTTAGTTGAATAATTTAACATACTTAATTACCAATATTAATATTATAACTAAATAAAATGTACTAGCAATAAAGCAATAGTAGAAGTAATTTTAAAGTTTAATTAAATAACCTCTCAGAGCACCAAAATTCATTAATTTCATCTTTATAGATGATTGAAAAATATGATACATAGTGTTAGTTGCCACATATAAACACAATTTTAAAGGGTTTTTCTCAGCTTTTAAAAAAAATACTTGGTATTCACAGAAGTTTGAGTCATATATTTTGACTTGTTTCATTAACTGTGCTCGTGCTCTGTGCCAGAGTCTAAGTTCTTGAAATCTTGGACCTTGGCTGGTTCCTCTTCATATATCCAGTGCCCATTCATAGTAGACAATGGTCTCCACTAATATCTTAATTCCACAAATATTGCCTGAATACTTCCTGTGAGATTGATGCCATTCCAAGCATAGGGATGTTTAACTCTGAATAAGATTGAGAAGAGTTCTGCTATTGTGAAGTTAAAATTTTAATATGTGTCCTTGAACTCAGTTAAGTATTCATCTCTACCAGTTGGTGGCTAATATTAATTTTATATCTTATTTGAGAAATGAGCATTAGAAGTTAATAAATTATCTGATTCCAAGATAATTTTTTAAAAATAAAATACTGTGATATAGTGAGAAATAGCAAAGGACTACATTAAAAGGTATATGTATTTGCTTGGAATAATAATTATCCCTCAGTTGTGATAAATAGTGACATATTCTAGGTTATGCAAAGGATTTGTAATCTGCCTAAAAAAGAGTAGATTAATGGAAAGTAGCATCTCACGTTATATATATGTCCACATAATTGTCTAATCACATATCCTGTCTCCTTTGCCTGAATGTTATTCATTTTCATCAAGTAAGTAATACTTACGGACTTACTGAGATGATGAAATCTGTTCAGAATTTGCAAACTACATCAAATCCTTAAGTAACTTTGGAAAATTATATAGCAAGTAAAGAAAATAAAAGACAAACATCATTTATTTATTTATTTATTTAAATTATTTTTATTGAAGCAGAATCAACATACAATGTTATATTAGTTTCATGTGTACAATATATTGATTTAGTAATTACATACATTACTCAGTGCTCATCACAATAGGTATAGTCACCATCTGTCACCATACAGTGTCATCACAATATTATCGACTATATTCTCTAAGCTGTCTTTTTCATCTCTGTGAGTATGTTGTTGTATAACTAGAAGTTTTTTCTTCTTAATCCCCTTTATCTGTTTTACCCATCCACCTACCCATCTCCCCTCCAGCAACTGCCAGATTGTTCTCTGTATTCAAAAGTTTGTTTTGTTTTGTGTGTTTGTTTCTTTGTTCATTTGTATTTTAGATTTCACATATAACTGAAATTGTATGGTATTTGTCTTTCTCTATTGGACTTTCTTTACTTAGCATAATACCCTCTCTAGGACCATCCATGTTGCCACAAATGGCAAGATTTGATTCTTCTATTATGGCTGAGTAATACTGCAAAGTGTGTGTGTGTGTGTGTGTGTGTGTGTGTATCACATCTTTATCCATTTAACTATTGATAGATACTTGGGTTCCTTCTTTATCTTGGCCATTGTAAATAATGCTACTATAAAAATAGGGGTGTATGTATCTTTTCAAATTAGTGTTTCTGCTTTCTTTGGGTAAATATCCAGTTGTGGGACTAACTGGATCAAGAATATAATTTATTTTAATCCTTCTTTTAGTTTGTGAAAGTTATATGCCTTTATTATGCAAAATTTGGAAAATACAGAAAAATTACTGATTATCTTGTCAAGATTATCTTATCAAGCTATGTCATCCTTTCATCTTTGTGATTGTGTGTATAAAATACAACTTTGGGGTGAATCTATATGTTTTGTTTTGTTCTTGTTACTTAATGTACTATGAACATTTTCAAATTTCATAAATATTCTTTGAAATCTGAGGGATATTCACCAGATGGGTCTGCCATAAATTTTCACAAACCAATGATGTATCATTCGATATTTAGTTTTTTAGAATTATTTACTACTTATGAAAATATTATGATGCCTACCTATATCCTTGTACCTAAATATTTTATATACATCTCTGATTACATTTAAAAAATAAATCCACAATATTAAAATTTCAGTGTTAAATGGTATGTATTATTTTAAAGGTGACAGTGTGTATATTACTTAATTGTCCTTGAGGAAGACAGTTCCATCTCTACTTCCAGGAAGCTGAATTCCCATTACCACATACTTGTAAAGAGTACATGTGTATATCGTGAGTACTCTCCAGTTGGATTGGCAAAACAAACACACAAATAAACTCCATTCCAATATTGCTCTAAATCACCCTTTTTCCTTAAATATGGTCTGAATATTTCATGAATGTTCATGAAACACTTGTATCTGCTCCTTTTATTAAGGTCAGCCCTTATCATTTGTCCTTTTTTCCATTGGTATTATACATTTCTTTTTTTCTTTTGCTCAAGAAGTTCATCATACATCTAGAAGATCACATTTATTTTTCACACATTTAAACTTTTTTCTAAGTTTATAATACAATTGAATTTTAGGCATGAAACCTTGTAAAATGTGTGAAATAATATCTGAACCTCAGTTTCTATGTGTATACAGTAGTCTGACTTCCACAAAGCCAAAGAACTACATGAAAACTGAATGAGTTAATGTGTCCAAATATGTTTTTGTAATGGTGACACACAACTACTGATATACAATTACTGTTCTCAGTCTTATTAAATTAAATCATTATTTAATATAAATTATTTATTAAGTCATAAAATCTAAATGAATAAATTTGAAGTTACTAAGGAGAGATACTGTGTTTTCAACTTTATAGTTTCAGCACCTCACAGTATCTGGCATGTGGTGGGAACTTACCAAATGCTTGCTCTAATGAATGTAGATTCTAAATATACTAGAGAAGCTTTAAATTAAATATATTTGTGCTTATTCCAAATATGCTGTTAGTGTCATCTAAATCTAATAGTGTCAAAAATAAGATACATTAAAATGATAATTAATGTTAAATTTATGTCTCTACCCTTGGCAGCCACTATATTTCTAGTCCACGATGAAGCAATCAGAAAATTAAAGTAGTTATTTATTATATAACTACAAATTGTATTTGACCCATCTTTGGAGTTGATGTGTGTTGTGGTCTTTCAGGGATTTGGCCTATTAGGATAATTCAAAAGTGCATATAGGTATTAGAAAATAGTTTTGAGGTTTTACCTGTAATTTTAAATATCTCCTGATCTGGCAACAATTTATAAATTTACAGAGAGATAGACTGTATATGTGAGGTGTGTGATAATTTCTTTTTCAGGTATCTCAAAGAATATGAGATTCATAATTGGCTTCTCCAGATGCACAGAAGGTCTTATTTTTGTGTTAACCTGCATTTAACTTAGTATAACTTATTATGTTCATATATGATGCTATTTTATTTTGAAGAATAATAATGAGATGTTTGGCTTTGCCAAATAGCATTTTAGGAATAAATTTTTGTTTAATTTGGACCTGAATATATTCATTTGTTTGGCATATTTAATAAAATAAAAGCCATCAAATAAACTTACTTTATTTCTGTTTAGAATCAGGGCCTTTATAAATCAGGCTATCCTGCAGTAAAAAATAACCTCTAAATCTTTCTTTTCTTTCTTTCTTTCTTTTTTTTTTTTTAAATGAGAGCTCTTTCTCATTTTAGTCAATGACTTATATTCAGGAAATGTCAATATAATCTACTCTAAGCAAAGAGAGCACAGACAACAAATAGAAATCAAATATTATTCTATGCATGTTACTAAGTGCTCTTTTTACACATTGTTTTTTGTCTTCCAGCCTTATTTAGATATAATTGACATATAACATGTTATTTTAAGGTATACAACATAATAATTTGATAAATGTATATTTTGAAAAATGATTACCATAATGAAGTTAGTGAACACATCCATCACGTCACATTATCACATTTTTTTTCCTTTTTTTTAGTGAGAACTTGTAAGATCTACTATTTTGGCAAATTTCATATATATAATATGCAGTATTATTAACTATAGTCACCATGCAGAGCATTACATCCCCAGAACTTATTTATCCTATAACTGGGAGCTGGTCCCTTTTGACCACTGTCCGCCATATCCCTTCACCTCCACCCTCACACCCTTCCCTGGCACCTCTCATCTACTCTCTGTTTCTCTGTGTTAGGTTATTAATTCCATAAGTGAGATTATACAGTATTTGTCTCTCCTTCTCTGTTTACTTCACCTAGTATAAGGCCCTCAAATTTCATTCACATTGTCAAAAATGGCAGAATTTCTTTCTTTTTATGGCTGGAAGATATTCCAATGTTTCTGTGTGTTGTGTAGGTGTATGTGTATGTATGTTTATACACATAACACATTTTCTTTCTACATTAACCCTTTGTTGAATATAGGTTGTTTCCATGTCTTGGCTATCATAAATAATGTTACCGTGACTATTGGGAAACAGATATCTCTTTAAGACAGTTATTTAACTTCTTTCAGATATATACTCAAAACTGGAATGGCTGGATTATATGGAAGCCCTGTTTTAAATTTTTTGAGGAGTGTTCATGTTCTTTTTCATAATGACTGTACCAATATACAATCCCACCAACAGTGTACAGAGGGAAACAACCCCAATATCTTACGGAGTTTGAATCCACAAAGATTTCTCAGTGTGCATCTTAAAGGAAACTATGCTTGAGGAGGAAGTTCAATGTTAAATTTCATATAAATAAGCTCTTCCACAATTACAGAAAAGAGAATTCTAGTGTCTTGCAATGGCAGTTAAATGCTTCCACCCAGAGGTGATACACATTACTTGAATTCACATTTAATTGGCTGAAGCAAATCACTCAGGGGAATGAAAAACTGAAATCACTTACATATTTGAAAAGAGGAATTGGTGAGTGGCAGCAATACTTCCCACTTTGAATTTGCTTATAAGAAATTCTCTGCCTGGCCCATTTGCTCACTAACTTCATTTGTGCTAAGCAGTCTCATTCAGTACTTCAGGTAACTTTTTCATTTTGTTTTATTGAGATGCGTTTTTACTCTTTGTTCATATTGAGGAATGAGTATAGTGTGTGATCAACTTTTCTTTTTCTGCTATGCATTAATCAGCACTAATTGCATTTTCACTCATTGATTCACACAGTCAGTAACTGTTTATCTGGATCATCTATCCACCATGTCCAAGACTTTGTTTGGAGTATCATGACTTAGAGAAACATGCCTTGTACTCCTGAATCATAGAGCATTTCAGGGAGAGATATCTGAATTAAATCGTCAGATAAAGTATCACCTGTGTCTGCTTTCCAGAAGAGCAGCTACATGGTGCTGAAGAACCCAAATTGATCATGTAAGGAAAGCCAGGAAAAACTTCCATGTTTTTTTCCACCATGCTGGCTAGGTGTTGACTATCTATCCACCATGTTTCCATCATGCTGACTAGGTGTTGACTATGTGGATGTGAGGGGAAAAAGTTCATGTAGAAGGAAGAGCAGATGAGTGGAAGAGGTACGGCGGGGATGAGAGACAGAAAAATATGGGGTTGAGTTCTAGGGGGATCAAAGGTCCGGGTACTAGAGGAAGCTGGAGAAGCAGACTAGAAACTAACCAAGAGGTTTTGTACCTCATGTAAAGACTTTGAATATTCTTCCTAAAAAAAATAGAGGAACTATTGACAACTATTGAGAATGAAGTAATATCATCAGATTTAGATATTGAAATAATCATCCTGGGCACAATGTGAGAAACTTGATCTTTCATTATTCAAATATTTGGCATCAGGTAGAGATGGAAATCAAGAAGGAATGGCATAGGCAAGGGAGAGAATAGCCACTTGGTTTTTTCTCCTTTAATAATAAAGCAAACCTTGTTTTGAATTTCACAAATTGTGAAATTTGGTTGTTTGTTCCACATGTTAACTTTTTCACACAATGGTCAATTATAACATTTGAAGGGAAAAAAAAGGAAAATAACAGTTTACTAATTTTTAAATTTTTCTTTTTTTTTCAATAGTCTCCACACCTAGTGTGGAGCCCAGTGGGGGGCCCAAACTCACAACCCTGAGATCAAGACCTGAGCTGAGATCAAGAGTCAGATGCCCAATTGATTGAGGCACCCAGGTGCTCCAAGTTTACTAATTTTTTAAGTATAGGTCCAAAGTAGGAAGTTCATAAAATATATAAAATAACAAAACACCAATCAAATAATACATCTTCTGAAAATTACTCCAGAATATTTCCTTAAACTTTAATGTTTTATGGATAACAAGAGTTATGGTATTTTCATTCCAAGGTAAAATTGTATCAACATTTCCTAGACATGTAAGATTCTCACCGTGGTAGATAATCTTTCAGGATGGTCACCATGTATGTATATGCCATCCCTCCTTTTTTTTTTTTTTAAGATTTTATTATTTATTTGACAGACAGAGATCACAAGTAGGCAGAGAGGCAGGCAGAGAGAGAGGAGGAAGCAGGCTCCCTGCTGAGCAGAGAGCCTGATGCAGGGTTCAATCCCAGGACCCTGGGATCACAACCTGAGCCGAAGGCAGAGGCTTTAACCCACTGAGCCACCCAGGTGCCCCACCATCCCTCCTTTTAAGAAGTGGTGTCTTTTTTCTTCCCCTTGACTTTGCTTTGAACTCATGACTTACTCTGACCAAAAGTGGAAGTGAAACCATGCCAATTCTTAGTCCTTGAACAATCAGACAGTTTCTACTTGTATCTGAACATGGTGGTATATGAAGTCATGGTATCTGTAAGAACGAGTGGTCAATAGAATCCCTAAATGATGAAATACTATACATAGAGAGAGGGTGCTTGAGAGAGAAATGTTTGCTCCCCAGCTAAGAATCTGTGCTGAAGCTTAGAGAGCTTTTCTTGAATCTCCCAGTCCAATTGCAGTGTCAGTGAACCAAAGAACCATCTAGTGAACTCACAGAATTTTGAGAAATAATGAATTGTTTTAACCACCAATTTTTGAGGTGGTTTGTTATGGAGCATTAAATAAGTGAAATAGTTACAATCACTAGTTAATTTTTACAAGGAAAATAAAATGCTATGGAGTATCTTCAAGTTTCCTGTTTTGTACATTGCAGACCCCTAATTTATACATCCTTATTAAATAAAAAACATTTGCCAAGATTTGGGACACCCAGGTGGCTCAGTCAGTTAAACGACTGCGTTTGGCTTGGGTCATGATCTCCAGGTCCTAGGGTTGAGGCCTGTGTCAGGCTCCTTGCTCAGCAGGGAGTCTGCTTCTTTCTGTCTCTCTCTCTGTCTCTCTGTGTGTGTGTCTCTCTCCCCCTCTGCCTCTCCTCCCTACTAGTTCTCTGTTTGATTCATTTTCACCTTGATGTGTATTATATGTGCAGAGTTGGTTGGAACTTGAACCAAGACAAAAATACAAGATATGTATGCTATTTTTGGGCTTTGAGGAAGGACAATAAAGCAGTTTCACAAACACCTGTATACTTAGGTCAAGAATATGGAGAACTTTTTTTTTAATTCTTGAAAATCTTTATAATTTTCTTAAGTGATTTCTTTAATACACTGTGGACTTGAGTGTTTTTTTTATATCAGGTTATAAATATTGTTTGTTAGAAGTTTCTCTAATGAGCATCATGTATTTCTCTGAGCGCATAGAACAGTTTAGAGGTAAAAATATAACCAGAAAATTCATATTTTTAAGCATAATTTTATTGTTACAATGCATATTACCACGTGGATTTTTGTTTTGTATCATGATTATTTTGTTTTGCTAATATATATCATCGTGGTCACTAATGATGATAATAATAAAACTACACTGATTTCCTCAAGGGTTATCTTATTAGTAGGTAAGAGAAACGCAGTTGACCTGGTTAATAAACAGGTACTTTACAGATGAAATCCAAGGAAATGACTATCATCTATCTTTGTTGCTTTAAAATTATACCCATGGCATTTCTATTTCCCTAAAAGCTCCATTGTTCATTTAAAAACTAAACATTAAATTGATTTGATTCTCTATATAATTATGATGTGACTGCATATTTATTCATACCAAATTTAAGAATGTTCATTTGCAGTTGCCATTCACGTAGATGTCAAAAATGCCACTTTTTATTGTGTATATTGTGAGAGGGGAAAATAAATAACCTTTCCTGCTTAAAATTAGATTGCTTTTTAAATATGTCAATAATCATATTTTAGACTTTAAAAGATCAAAATGATATGGCCCAGAATTTAAAATTGTCTTGAGTGATAAACACTGTGCAGTTTAGTACTGTCTGACCATGTTCCAGGTGTGTTGGCGACTTTCTGAAGATGGTGCACTTCTCTGTTCTATAGTCTTTCAGTTTTTATATTAGGTGCTAATGTGTGTAATTAGCCTGATTTCAGAGTTGTGACCACTAAGGCAGAGAAGTATTTATAAGAGTTGTGGTCCAGGGGCGCCTGGGTGGCTCAGTGGGTTAAAGCCTCTGCTTTCGGCTCAGGTCATGACCCCAGGGTCCTGGGATCGAGCCCCACATCGGGCTCTCTGCTCCTCGAAGAGCCTGCTTCCTCCTCTCTCTCCTGCCTGCCTCTCTTGCCTACTTGTAATCTCTGTCTGTCAAATAAATAAATAAAATCTTAAAGAAAAAAAAAATCTTAAAAAAAAAAAAAAGAGTTGTGGTCCAGCCACATGAGAATAATATGAAATGGATATGGAATTAATTGAGCTGTAAAGAGTTTGCTGAACAAAGTTAGCTGCTACCTGGGTCAGGGATTGCAAAATTGAATCACAAGAAGCTATTTAAGTGTAACCAGGACCCGCAAAAATCCACCTCCCTCTGAAGGGTTTAAACTTGAAGTCTCCAGTTGGTATAGTAGATATAATTATAATTAAGGTTCAGTGTGTCTGTGAGCATTATACAGAAAATCACCTGAGACATAGTAGGTTCCCAGTGCCTACACTTTGTTCTCAAATTTCTGCCCCCACCCCAAAGTTTTAATTCATTTGATGTGATAAAACTCTTTAGAAGGTAAAAGTCTTTCTGTACTGGAAGTTTTAGAATGAAATATAGACAGTGACATAAATAAAACCCATAGTATTCATGGATTTTGAGTTAAACTTAGAATTTAAGTTTTAGAATTAAGTCTGTGCTAATTAGAACCATTTCTGTGTATGTGTATAAAATGCCTGTAATACTTAGAACTCTGAAGGAGCCTCTGCTCCTTTGTAATAAATAACTGACTAAAACATAAGAGTTTAAATAAAAAATTATTTAAAAATTACTAATTATTATTTTAAAAGTTTAGAAATATTTAGAAGTTAATATTTACTATTTTATGAGAGTAATATATGAGATTTAAATTCTTAGAAGTATTTTCCTTGTTAGAATCCTAAAGTTGATTGATCAGACATTTAAAACACTCAGGAAAACAGAATATTTCAATTTTATAAATAACATTAAAAATGTTAAAGAAATTATAATAAACTAAGTTGTCCGTGAGCCTGATTGTTTATATTTCATCTATTCAAATTGAAATAATTGAATAGTAATTATGGAAAAAGTGAAATTATTTCTTATTTGACTAACATTGTAAAAGTATAGCCATATAAACTAAGCTTAACATTTTAAGAAGAAAATAGCATTACATGATACTCAGTAAAGTAGATATTAATTTAAAGTCCTCACTGAGCACTGAAACCCTGAGTTCTATAGAAATAAAGGGACTTGCCCAAGTCTACAGAGCAGACACTGAGACCCAGATTTTAATATGTGGATCCAGTGGCTGTGGTTTCCATATTCATTCTAAAAAAAAGTTAGCTTTTAATAGACGTGGGCAAAACTTTAGAGTAAAATAATGTCATGTCCTGAAACAATCTGTAATCTTTTATTGTTAATTTTCTTGTTTAAAACCTGTCAAAGTCAAAAGAAAATAAACCTACAATACATTAAAAGAAGTCATAATACTGTAAGATATTATCTGACATTGTTTTTCTCTTCCCAGTTAAAAAAGAAGTTTATCTTCTTGGATATGATTTTTAACTCAAAACAGAACCAGCAGTTCTGCTGCTGTTGACTTTTTAAAACAGCATAACTGTTTTGAGTCTATATTCACACTATATTCTTTTTTTTTAATATTTTATTTATTTGACAAAGAGAAATCACAACTCGGCAGAGAGGCAGGCAGAGAGAGAGGAGGAAGCAGGGTCCCCACAGAGCAGAGAGCCTGATGCGGGCTGGATCCCAGGATCCTGGGATCATGACCTGAGCCGAAGGCAGAGGCTTTAACCCACTGAGCCAGCCAGGTGCCCCTCACACTATATTCTTATTTAGAATGTATAATAATTCATTTTACATGATTTATTGACCCTTGAACAGATTTGAACAGAGGATCTGAGTAATATCTACAAAAATGGTATCTTTTTTTATTCTCTTCCTTTTACCAATTTTGTTGCTTCTGCGATCTAAATCTAAATGGAAAGCAAGTGGACCTATATTTCTATTCATATGTACACACATGCTTTGTATTTTTATACACCTGTATCAACTTTTTGACAAAGGAACTACAGATTCAAAAATTGTTAATGCCTCTTCTCACTCTTCCCCTTTAATATAATTTTTTACATGTTAAATTATTTTCATATATTTCTTCTCCACACAGGTCCTTTATGGCTATTTTCAAGGATAGATCAATTTTAAACTACCTATGGCTGGTATTTTAAAATTGTTGTATTATATTTGAACACTTATATTTAGCTATTATGTCACCCTTGGATATTTTACATGGCCAATAATGTACCAAACCAATGTCCTTCTTCAGGAAAAGTGCTTTATGTTCTCTACATCTGATACTTATATCAGAGGCATTAAAAAAGCAGTGAACAGAGTCTTATGAGAATAAATGGAAGAGTCATCTTTTTATTTTTTTTAATTTTTTTATTGTGTTATGTTAGTTACCATACCATACATCATTAGTTTTTGTTTTTGTTTTTGTTTTTGTTTTTTTTTTATTTGACAGACAGAGTTCACAAGCAGGCAGAGAAGCAGGCAGAGAGAGAGGAGGAAGCAGGCTCCCTGCTTAGCAGTGAGCCCGATGTGGGGCTTGATCCCAGGACCCTGGGATCATGACTCGAGCTGAAGGCAGAGGCCCCAACCCACTGAGCCACCCAGGTGCCCCACATCATTAGTTTTTGATGTAGTGTTCCATGATTCACTGTTTGCATATAACACCCAGTGCTCCATGCAATCCGTGCCCTCCTTGATACCCATCACCAGGCTTATCCATCCCTCCACCCCACTCCCTTCTAAAATCTCCATTTGAATCATATTTTTAAATATTAATGTCAAAAAAGCAGAATTGCTTTTTGATTTAGGGTATGTAAATATTCACTTCTATTAAAAGTTTGACTTTAAAACATATACAACTCTGCTCAACAATAGAAGAACCTTTTCTTAATTGAAAAAAAATCACATAAAGCAGGTATACTATCATGGGGAAAGTAGGTACTTTCTATATCATTGTCAAAAAACAAAAATTGCTTCTTGATTTAGGATCCCATAAACTCATATAGAGGTGTGAATGGCTCGAAGAAATCAATACCATCCATTGTTTCTTAGAGGGTGGACTATGCACGCATTCCAGCTTCTGAACATTTCTAAAATAGTTTCTTTCAAAGATAGCAAATTTGGGAAAAATAAATTCCTTTTATAGATAAATCCTGCAGTAAGGTGACATGTCTTATGAAGACTCCATTAAGATTTTCACTTAATATTCAGCAGCCCTGAGGATTTCTCTATCTTCTACTCTAAATCAGTACTTCAGGGGAAAAATGATGGACAGGTTGATAGAGTTGTCAGGACTGTGATTGAGATGAAGCTAACATTGTCAGTGATGTGAATATGAGGCCTCCTGAATCCTGGCCCAAACCTACACCTGGTTTCATGACCTCTTCTTCTTTCTTCTGTCCTGAGAAGATCTGAGATTCTTACTGTAGAGATAGAATCTGTCTTTCCCTTTTGGTCCAAAC
The DNA here is from genome assembly GCA_004024625.1 of Mellivora capensis. Lineage (NCBI taxonomy): Eukaryota > Metazoa > Chordata > Mammalia > Carnivora > Mustelidae > Mellivora > Mellivora capensis. Next base: position 44,981 of record PISX010002176.1, on the reverse strand, counting down.
AAAGAGGGAGTAGTGAAGAATTCACAATGGCAGTCCGGCACATCTAGATTTGAATACTGGCACATGTTTTTCAGTTTTCTAGCTTCACCAGTGTTCTGACTTGTGAAACTGGGAAATAATAGTTGCCCTGTCTCTTATGGTTGTTTGGAGAATTAATTAGTATTAATGAATCTAAAGGTTTAGCAAAGTGCCTGACATATAGTAATTACTCGGTGTGTTTCAAGTAGTATAGTTTCATTAGATTCATTATGAATAAAAAAATGCTATAGACGGTATAAGGAAAGTGGTAGCCCACTGAAGACATATAGGGATGCCATACAGTATTTGACTTATCTCTCTTGCAAATGTGTGATACTCAGTTCAAATTAGTAATGGTAGCAAGACTAGCTACCCACCTTATATATTCCCATGTACTTTCCCACCTTCTTTACATAGACTAACAATTTTCATAAAAACCCTAAGAGATAAGTGATATCATTTCACATTTTATAGATAAGTACAATGAGACCCAGAGGGGTAAAAGAAATTATTTAATGTCAAACAGCCATTAAACAGTGGAGCCAGAATTCAAAACCAGGCAGTCTTTTGCCAAAACCCATGGGTTTTACCACCATACTCTGCATTCCTAAACTGGAAACCAAGGCATCCCAGTGCACCCCAGTGAACTCAGAGAGGCATCACAGGGCAGAATTAAAGTGTTTCAGAGAAACACCCCTGATGTTCGGCATTTGTCAGTTACTGCATGAACCACTACTTTGAGGTTTCTTTCAACTTTATGTGGTACTACTTTCCTTTCAGTATCATATCTGTGTTGAAGCTGAGTTTCCAGCAATTGTTTTGATAAGAAGCAAATTCCGCACAAGAGTCATTATAGAACAAGAAATAACACAGAGCAACCTTACTCCAAGGATTGAGGAGTTGTGTTTTGCCTAACAGGAGCACACTTGTCATAAGTAAAACTGGTTGTTTATAAATGGAATAAAGGTGTTTTTCTCTTCCAATGTATACATGTTATGATTTTTCAACAGCACCCTACATTGTTAGAACATAAATTGTTTGAACCAAACTGCTTTATAAATAAAATTATTAGATATTTGTTTTGGCCTAGGGATGCCATAAGAAAATTACAGAGACAGTACGATCACCATGATCAGAAAAAGTTGCAGAACCTCTGCACTGCACCGGGAAAACTCTATTTGAAATTTAGGGATCAGTTCAGTCAAACCTTAATACACCTATAATTTCTCAGGTACTTAGAAATCCTTTCTCAAGGAGCTCACAGTAAAATAGGGAAAACAGACATAAAGGTTCATAGGAGAGTGTGGTGTTAAGTGCCAGAAGGACCGTATCCTCCTAGGCAGGTCTCATAAAGATTTAGAGTAGAGTGACCATAGCACTGAAAACTGGGAAGAAATTTCATTGGGTGGAAAAGCAACCATAAGTAGGATAAATGAATGAGAGAGCTCTAAATGTATAGCACTTTTAGAATAATGAATACAGTAATAAGGAGCATTTACTAATTACACTATCACTTATTAAATACTTATGTGTTCCCAGGCAATACTTGTGGTACTGGGTTGTGAAGATGAAAGTCAGAGTGCCTTTCTTCAGGCTCTGATATCTCTTGGGATTCTTCACAACAAAACTGAGTTCAAGTTAGTGATAGGAGGTGAGATTAGAAGGGTAGGATTGGGGTGGACGTAATGTATTGCTTTTAACTTCTAAAGAGGCAAAAGATGTTTAGAATAATAAATAGAGGGTCTAATTACTTTGGATTAACTAGTAACCAAATGCATTCACAAATATTGATATTATTCAAATTAGCTTCGTCTTACTGAAAAAAGATGCCAAATTTTTGTGCCCTCCTGCTGAATAAATGAGAGGCATATGTATATTTTTCCAGAATCATGACTTATTCAGTTTATGGTCTAATTATTGGTTGAGAAGATAAGTAAATAACAAATTATCATATGAAAAATGTGAGCCTGGGAGTAATTAATGCAATAAAATAGATTGCTCAATATGTGAACAACTTCATTGTAAATTATAGGAAAAGGGCTTGATTTCTGAAGAAAGATAATAACATTAAAAAATCTTAAGGATTAAATTAAGAGATAATTAAAAATATTTGCAGGATGTAGTAATCAAATTCAATAAACAAATTCACTAACGCTGGTGAATTTATGAATGTTTGTCCTAGAGGATTGGCTCAGGTGGTTAGGATGCAGTGGTAACTCTCCTTTGTCTTCAGTGCTCTTGTATTAGCTGGAGACCTCTGTTAAGTTGCAGATTGTCTCAGGTTGCACACAGCAATTCATGAATAATTATATGTAATGGTATCATGTTACTAAAACACATTAGTCAAAAGCCCCATGTACATTGTGGGCAAAGAGAATATCTCTCTGGGATATCTCTCCATGGTATGGATGCACAGCTAGAACAATTCTCTCCTCAAATACAGTCGCCATTCTTTTTTTTTTTTTTTTGTCCATTCAGTGGAGATTTGAATGTTCACAGACAGCCAGTATGATAGCAAAAGTATTACAGAATTCAAAAGAGCAGATGATTTCCAGATGGAAAACCCAGGAAGAGTTAAGAAGGTAGTGGCATACAATCTATGTACTAAAGAATGGATTCTTCAGTTGTGTATGGTTATGTGAGTATTCAGTATTCTGGTCACAGACTTTGGCAAGACAAGAGGGTATAAGTAAACTAAAAGAGAGGAAAGGAATGATTGCAAGGCAGGATGAGTGATAGCATTAATTGAAGAGCTCTATATTTGTATTCACGGTGTAAGCCTTTTTCCTATCTAGCTATCACATAACTTGAAAGCAGTTTGTTCTTAGCTATTGCTTTATTCACCTGATAAATCAAGCCTTGGAGAGGTTGAAAGCTGAGTTTCTGTGTGTTGCAGGAAGGGAGGAATGAAAAGAAGTAATGACATCCTCTTGTTTCCTGCCTTATTAATTCAATTTGACCGATGGTTATTAAGCACCTTCTATGTGGTAGGTCCTATGTGAAATTATGTGGATATAAATTTAAGAAAAGACAAATTTCCTGTCTCATAGGTCAACAGAAACACAGGAATCAGTAAAGAATCATGATAAATGTAATCAATAAAAGAACATAAATATAGACATAGTAAAATGTTAGCTCAGAAGAGGTAAAAGATAATTGCGATAGATGGTCAAGAAGGAAAACTTCACAGAAGTGTTATTTTTAGTCTCAAGATGTTAAGCAAAAAGATTTCTTACCCTCTGTCCTCCCTTGAAAGACTCATAAAAGCTAGGAGAACAAGCAGAAGAAACAAAAATTCCATTGTTAATGAAACAAAGACAAGTGTAACTAAAAAATACAGGGACAAAAAGCAGAAGGATACATAGTGAAAGGAAATGCGGAGAAGAAAAAAGTCACACCGAAGTGCCCTGACAAAAAGAAAGCTGCAAGAAGTAAGCGAATTACCTGCAGATTCCCCAAAAAGGATCAGAAACAGAAGCCACTTTGTAATATGAAAGTTAGTAGTAGGAGGAATGCTGAGACTGAAAGTAGAAGGCTTATATGAAAGTCTTCTACTTGGCCTTCCAGGTGTCCACTTCTCCCACCAGGGAACCATCTGTCTGTCTGTCTCTTCTCTCATACACACACCCCCACACACAACCTACGGGGAACTGGAGGAATATTTGCAGAGAAATTGAGCTAGGGAGGCTGTAAACTTTCAGTTTTAAGACGGAAAATAAAATAGCATGAAACTTCAGATAGAACTGAAGATAAACTGAGAATTTAGTTGATCTTTCTTTAGAAAAATGCAAAGACTCCAATTATAGGCTCATAAATATCTATGTTGAGGAATTTTTCAATGAATAAGAGTCAACATTGATAACCTAAGAATTAAGAGCACCAGCCCATAAACCATATCCATAAATACAGATAAATGAGTGAATAGCTAGGGTTACTAGACATTTGAGGAAGTCCTCAGTCTAAGAGAGTGAGGCCTACAACTAAATAACAACTATTGAGATGGTGTTATATAGAAACAAAAAACTCAAAAATCACCATTTTCTTAATTAAGATCATAAAGGCCTTTTTTCACCCAAGAAAAGAAAGTTAAATAAAAGGACACAAACAATACAAGAATTAAGAATAATATGTAAGCTGTAATTTGTAAGTTGTGAGACTAAAGTTAGGGGAGTTATCTAGAAAGGAAACTAGAAATAAAAATAAGTTGATAAGAGTGGCAATAAGAAAGTCAAAGAATCGATGTATAAAGTTCAACATCCTAGGACATTTCTAAAACATAGACAAGATAAAAGAAAGGAAAAAGAGTGGAGAGGAAAATAACATAAGACGTATTATCACAAAAATAGCCCAGTTGTAAAAGGTATAGATTTCAGGATTCAAAGGATTCCAGTGTCCAACACAATGAATGCAAAGACCCAAATCTTGGCATAGTAGGAATTGAGAGAATATCCTAAGCAAATAAGAGGGTAGAATGAAAGCGTTTCCATACTTGGAAATTATTTGAGATTTACTCCCTGTAACCAGACATTTAAGGAAATGCTCCACAAGCCACGGAATAGACTGATGAGAGAGGCTGAGGGAAGCTCATGAAGAACAGCAGTTCCACAAGCCTAGAGAAAAACAAATGCATCTTGGAACAATGTATGAAGGACTTCAGAGGAACCCGAGGGAAATCAAAGGAATAGAGGGATTACTGGCAGGATTGACCAAGAGGGCATTTGTAGCAAAAGGGTTTTACAGATCTCTTTAAAAGCAAGGAAGATTCACTCATGCATACTAAGACATCAAAGGGAATGAAGCTATGGAGAAATTATTAACTCTTAAATAAATGAAAAGTTGGGGGCACCTGGGTGGCTCAGTGGGTAAAAGCCTCTGCCTTCGGCTCAGGTCATGATCCCAGAGTCCTGGGATGGAGCCCCGCATCGGGCTCTCTGCTCCATGGGGAGCCTGCTTACCCCTCTCTCTCTGCCTGCCTCTCTGCCTACGTGTGATCTCTCTCTGTCAAATAAATAAATAAAATCTTAAAAAAAAAAAAAGAAATGAAAAGTTGTTTAAAAAAAAAGAAAATGTGGTCATCTTATTTGGATCTGCAGTAGACATTATTTGGGTAGTCATAATCATTAGAACACTGAGTATGGATTTAAAGAAAAATCAAGATAGGATTATGCTGGGGGACCCAGAGAGGGCAATAAGGATGTAAAGGAGTTATATGGTCACCTGTTGTCACTGGAGGCCAATGGAGAATTCTGTCTTATAAATCACAAGATGCATATTATTTAAAAATAGGTAGGTAAATGTGGAAGCATTTGGAAGACTGAAAGTGGGTACTTATAGAGTATAGATGAGGGAGATATTTATTTCTTGATGTTATTGTTCTCAGACTTCTTGCACTTTTTGGCTTCGTAAATATATATGTGTATGTTATCTTGATAAGTATTTAAATAAATTTTAAAAATAAAAAGAAAGGATTTCTGATAGAGATTTGGAATAGTGTTTTGGTGTTTTCAAGATAATCAAGGACAGAACATGGGAGCCAGAGAGATAAGGAAGATTAAAAGCAAAGATTGAAAATAATAAGCCCTATCCATGGAGTTGCAATATGGCTAACTAAAGTTAAGAGGCAGAGATACAATGTAGCATAATGGTTAAGGTGTCTATCTTCCTATTTTTGTATTTATAGCTTGACTCTATCTCCCTGTTTTTGTATTACGGCTACACAACTTGCTGTAAGTCCTTGGTCAGGTTTGTTAACCTAAGTTTCTATATTGATTTCCATATCAGAAAATTGAGAGGGTTCCTGGGTAACTTAGTTGGTTAAGTGTCTGACTCTTGATTTCAGCTCAGTTCATGATCTCAGGGTTGTGAGATAGAGCCCCACATTGGCTCCACACTGGTTGTGGAACCTGCTTACGATTCTTTCTCCCTCTCCCTCTGCCCCTTCCTCTCTTGCTATCTCTCTCTCTCTCTCTCTCTCTGTCTAATAAAAGAAAGGAAAAGAGAGAGAGATAGAGGGAGAGAGAGAGAGGGAGGGAGACAGAGAGAAAAGAAAGAAAGGAAAAGAAAAGAAAAAAGAAAATTGGAGACATTAATTAGTACTGTAGGAGACTAATCCACATCCTGTTAGCATGCCTCTAAGCTTACCCACAGATGGCACAGGAGAAACCAAAGCTTCCCTTCTTCAAGTTCCTGTGTTGCTCTCTGCTTCTTCTGAGAGCCTCTAGGAGTTTTTCATCAACACATAAAGCAAACTGGAAGTGTTAACCAAAAGTGCCAGGAATTTAATGTCCTCAAATGAAGTAAAGGAGTAGGTCAATAATATGCCATCTTTTCCATCCATTCATGGAACAGTCCTGAGGTGCATACTGTATGGTTCCTCAGATGGTCTGCAGAGAAACAGTGTGACACTTTACTAGGTTTTCTTCTGTCTTCGTCTCCCATTTCCCATACTTGCACCTGTGTATCTTATAATCGCTTCCCAAATAAAAAAGTCCTTGTCTCGGGGTCTGCAGTTGAGGAAGGCCAATCTAAACAAATGTATAACCCATGTTTTCAGGAGGATTAAATGGTATAATCCATATTCAGCACAGCTAATCACTGACACTGCTCCAGGCACGCAGCAGTGTTTGCTAAATATTAATTGTTAATCCATTATTATCATTATTGTTAAATGCCAGAATATAAGCAAAGTCTTTTGCACCTCAGTTATCAGCTTAGGCATTATCCTAAGGGTAAAAATAAGACTTTGACTAACTGAATATGTGGGGAACGGGAGAGAAAGATTAGGACTTTGAATGACTCCCAAGTATTTGACTTGTATGATTAATGCAATAGTCATGTCAATAAACCAGAAGGGGAATAGAGAAATTGCAGCTTCATTTGAAATAAAATACCCTCCTAAAAATAAGTTAACATTTTAAGGAATGTACTGAGCAGGCTAACTTTGAGATATTTAAATAATTATTTGATAGAGGTTTCAGTGAAGAAAAATCAGAGTTGGTCAAAAATTGGATGTCAGGGTCAACACAGATTCCCAAACCAAGAGATCAGGGACTTTAAAGTCTTGCTTTCATAAATGCAGAAAATAAGACCTTCTAGGTAAGTTACTTTTTATTATCATTTTTCCAACTCTCTCTTTTGTTAGTTCTGTTCTCTTCTTGAGGTTATGGTTGGTGGACAGGTGGTCAATATAAGTAGCATAATTGCTGAGAAGATGAATAATTATTTATTTCCCAAACCAATCCAATTCATGTTGTTTTCCTCAATTCAAGTATTGGCGACTTTGTTTCTTTCATAGAGTCAGGTCTCTCTAATTCATTATTTAATGGAAATGATTTTGGCAACTCCAAGAGACATCTGAGAGTTACATTTAGCATTTGTGTTATTAACGTTTTCTGCCAGACGGATGACCTTCGTGTTAATAAGATGGCTGCTTTCCAGCTCTTCTATAGAAAATGTCATTTCTCTTTCCCTGTTTTCTTTTATTTACAAATGTGATCTCTGATCCATAAATTTATAAGGTGAGAATGGTGAGTGGCTAGTGTTTTATAGGAGCATACATAAAGGGTAAAATTCACTGATCCATTTCACATCTTTCAACCACTTAGGGAATGATTTTGAAAAGAAATCCCTGCAGCAGAAATGAAGGAGGGAGCTGTTGGAGAGTGTGTCACAGGCGCTTTCGGATTCCCTCTTTCAAATAATTATAATGTACATTTTTAAGCTAACCTAGTAGTAAACTGATGACTTCAATTCTTTTTAAGTCTGTGGCTACAGATCATAACATGACTGTCATTTTATTTATCTATTGATGGTCTCATTTTCACCCTTAGAACATTAATGTCTAGGCACATTTGAGAAAGAGAATGAGTAAGTAACATTAGAAAAACTCTGTGTGTGTGTGTGTGTGTGTGTGTGTGTGTATAAGAGAGATAGGAAACTGCAAAATCCAAACAGAATGTCCCCTTGGCACAGCTCAGGTCTTAGAACACTCTTAACTTAAAAACTCCATGATCACAATTATACATATTTAGATATTTATGTTATTTCTTAAAAGATCTGAGAAATGGTTAAACTGAGGTGTCCTTACCAGGTTCTGAGAAATTTTGAAAAACAGAGTAAGTAGAACAGAGTTCTACATCTAGTAGCTTAATATTTTTGAATGTTCAATTGAAAAATGTTAGGCTGTAGCAAAAAAAATTAAAAACCGGCAACAAGCCTAAAAGAGAATTGCAAATGTGCATAAACACACAAATTCAAGTATTAGATAAGCATATTTTTCTCTTTATTTTCCTACCCTTTTCATTTTTTATAAAGATTTTATTTATTTATTTGACAGAGATAGCAAGAGAGGGAAAACCAGCATGGGGGAGATGGAGAGGGAGAAGCAGGCTCCCTGCTGAGCAGGGAGCCTGATGTGTGGCTCTATCCCAGGGTGATCCCAGGATGCTGGGATCATGACCTGAGCAGAAGGTAGACGCTTAAAGACTGAGCCCACCCAGGCACCACCCCACCCTTTTCTTCATAGGAATTTCCTTCACTCCATCTTACTGCTACCCAGAATATTATTTTTAGTCAACTTTATTGAGATAAAATTCATATACAGTGTATATACACATTATAAATTTGATTATGAAAAATGCATATGCCCATGTAACTACCTACCCCTATCAGGATATGGAATATTTCTATCATGGACAAAAGGTTTTTGTCATTTCTTTGGAATCAATTCTACCACATCTCCTACCCATAATTACTGATCAGATTTTGATCACTGTAGATTAGTTTTGGTTTTTTTGTGACTCTAGAAGTTTGTTTAACTGGAACCATACAGTATGTTACTCTTTGATGCTTGACATTTATCCTAGAATTTAGGTGTGTTTTTCAACTTTTAGAAACTTTATATTCCATCAACCTTATTTCTTATGGTTTGCCTCTCCCTATTTTTCCTCTCTCCCCCAGGTCCATCTGTTTTTTTGTTTTATTTTGTTTTAAGATATAATTTATTTGTTTGACAGAGAGAGAGACACAGCAAGAGGGAACACAAGCAGAGGAGTGGGAGAAGAAGAAGCAGGCTTCCTGCTGAGCAGGGAGCCCAATGTGGGGCTTGATCCCAGGACCCTGGGATCATCATCTGAGCAGAAGTCAGACGCTTAACAACTAACTGAGCCACCCTGGTGCTCCTGGTTTGTTTGTTTGTTTGTTTGTTTAATATTTTATTTATTTATGTGACAGATAGAGATCACAAGAGGCAGGCAGAGACAGGAAGGTAAGCAGGCTCCCCGCTGAGCAGAAAGCCCGATGAGGGTCTCGATCCCAGGACCCTGAGATCATGACCTGAGCCGAAGACAGTGGCTTTAACCCACTGAGCCACCCAGGCATCCTGCCTATTTTGTTTCTTAATATAAGATCACATCATTTGCAAAAAGGGATGGTTTTATTTTTCCCCTTCTCAATTTGTATGTTTTGTTTTCTTAACTAAAGAATCTTCCAGTACAATTTGAATAGCAGTTGTGAAGGAAGGTGTACATGTCTTGTTTCTGATCCTATTAGAAAGCTTTCAGTCCTTCACCATTGAGTATAATATTAGCTGTAGGTTTTTCTTAAATGCTTTTAATCATTTTTTAGTAAGTTCTTTTCTATTCCTAGTTTTCTGAATGTGTTTATCATGACAGAGTGATAGATTTTGTCAAATCATTTTTCATGCATCAATTAACATTTTCATATTTTTATTCTCTTTTGTCTCTTAATGTGGTATATTTCCTTGATTGATTTTCTTATGTTGAACCATCCTTACATTCCTAGAATAAATCTCAGTTGGTCATGTTGTATAATCCTTTTACTGTGCTATTGGACCAATGGTGATTTTGTCCCCTAGATAGACACTTGGCAATGTCCAGATATTGATTATCATAACTGGAAGGATGTGCTACAAGTATCTGATATGTGGAGGCTAGAGTGTTGCTAAACAGTCTGCATTGGAAAGGACAGCATATTCATTATTGTCCAGGGTGAGAAACTCTTAATTATACCAACCCTGCTAATGTTCCCCCAGAGTGGACAGCCATTCTCTCTCTAACCTATTACTTGATCTCACTCTCTTCAGCCTCTTCAAAATACCTCACCATACTCCTACCTTCTTCCTTCATGCTCTAACCATAGCAAACCTTGGTTTTTTTCTGTCAGCCAAGTTATATTTTGCTTTCATCTTCCACACATATATTTCCCTCTGATCAGAACATTGGTTTCCCTCTCTTACTTCCCAGCACCATCAACAGGTTTCACATCTGCTCATTCTTCAGCTCTCAGTTACTTCCTCCAGAACGGTTTTCTGATTCCCCTTAGACTAAGAAAAGTACTCTTGCTGCATTTTTCCAAATGTTAACACTGCTTATATAACATTGCAGTTGTCACAACTTGTTAAAAGCACATGTTAATTTCTGTAAAGTATTAGAGGATCATATCAATCCTGTTTGCTCTATCTTTTTATCAATCCTAATTGCTTTATCATCATGACACACATCTTTGCCATTTATGTAGTTTGGTTTGTTTTTTAAGTTGCAAGAATAAATGAGTGGGCCCAAATTTATTCTCCTTTACCTGTAACATTTAGGAAGGGTGGGAGTTAAGAAATGTACGTTAGTGTTTTATGTGTGTACATGTCAGATATGTCTGTGACACAGAAATAACCAATTATTTTAATTTTTGTTATCTAAAGTTTTGCTACTCTCCCTAACCCATAATTAGTTATTAATATATCTGATTTTTTTTGAATTGTCAAATGTTTGATCCAGTATCTGTTCAAAGATCGAGACCAAGACAAAGAGTTTTAGAGTACTAGTTTTTAGAGTTGGTTCTTGAATAAATTATCACATGTACAAGCAAGATTTGAAAGTGGAATTTGGGACAAAAGAAAGTGGCTCGTTTCAGCCCTTTAAATCAGTAGGGTTGGAGTATGGCTTTCTAGGAATTTCTGATTTCCTAGGCAGCGTCCAATTTCTGGAGAGAGAAACAAAATGTAATCTGCACACAGTCGAATGCCAGGGGCAATGTGAGTATTGTGCAAGTTCCAAACCAGGTCAGAATAAAAATGACTACTAACCAGCTATCCAGCTTGTAAAATGATATAAGTACTCATTCTCACTTACTGCCCTTTACAAATATTAAAAAATAAGTCATACTGTCAGCAAGATGCCTCAGGTTTCAGTGTTGCTTTAAGAACCAGAAGTGTTTCAAGTAGGAGTTGGCTGTGATGTGAACATCCATAAATCAAAGGCTACTTTTTCATTTAGTCTAATCAAAGTGATGATAATATATCCTAATGATTATTTGGCAAGCCCCAATACACTGAGATAGTATCATCTTAGGAGAAAAGATTTAAAACAAAAGCTAATACCATGTTACTATGTTACTATGGTTACAAAAAAAAAGTTTGCTTTTATGTTTCTTAGCATTTTTCAAGGTTATTATTTCTTCTTTTACCATTAACTACATACCCAAACCTCTAGAACTAGGAGTTTACTAAGGCCTGACAGTCTTCTAATGGATATTATGTTCCTCAGAGTATCTTTGTCTTCCTCATATGTTTGTCCAAATATTTAAATTGAGAATTGTTTGGAGAAGTTTTGGATTTCATTGCCTATTTTGCTTGCAGACTTTCTGAGCTTCCATTTCCTCATCTGCATTATAAGGAATTGGAGAGAAAGTTAATCAGTACTTGATGTTAAGAAAAGGATATACATGTATATGAGTATATACTGATTATAGTTGCTTATTAAAATAAATCACATTATTCTGGTTAAGGTAAATGTGATCCTCAGACTCCTTCCTCACTTTTATCTTAGCATGCAGTAAGAGTACAGTTAGCTGGAAGGGTTTTCAGAGATTTGATCCTCTCTAATCAGTTTATCTAAAGTAGAGGCAATGACTCCCCATTTCATTATACCTCAGGTCACAATCTTACTATTCCATTTATTTCCTTCTTCATAATTACTGCAATCTTTATTTATTGTGATTCTGCCTACTTTCTTTTTGCCTCTGACAACACCATCTTTAGAATAAAAGCTCTGGAAGGACAGGGGCCGTGTTTGCCTTGTTCAGTATATTTTTTTAAATCACTGACATGAAGAGCATTTAGCAGGTCATCAACCAAAATTTGTTAAATTGGACTTTTTTGGTCGTAGATATCACATTTTAGGGACTGAAATCGATACGCTAGGTAAAGCCAGAAGAAATGAGAAAGGCTTTTACGAAGATTACATAATCTTTACATTTAGAGCTTTGTTTGTATGTTCTGCCTCCTCCTTCTCCTAAACCAACTAGGAACTTCCCACATAAACAAAGGAAGGATAGAAGGAAAGCCATTTGGGGAAAAGTACTTTTCTTGCTGGTTCTGAATTCTCTTGTCTCCTAATAATCTGATAGGTCATCAATACATCACTGGTGGCTTAACCATTCCAAATCATATGTATTATATGTACAGAAATATAGATATATATAATAATATAAGCTGTATTAAATAATATAGAAATATATAATCAATATATAACTATTATAATAATGTGATATAATATATAATATAATATATATTATATATGAATTGATATATATATGTTCATATATATTCATATATATATGAAGTGATATAATATATAATATAATATATATTATATGAATTCATATATTATATATATATTATATATGAATGAATATATGAATGAATATATATATAATGAATTGTTATCTACATTTCATATTTTATATATACTATATATACTTTATATATACTTTTATAAAAGTATTTATTTGCACATATAATAGAAAAGTTAAAAATGCCTCTTTTACTTTACTAAGAGATATGGAAATATGGTTGCTTAAAAGATATACCCTAGGGACGCCTGAATGGCTCAAATGATTAAGCATCTGCCTTCAGCTCAGCTCATGATCTCCAGTTCCTAGCATTGAGCCCCACATTGTGCTTCCCGCTCAGCAGGGCGTCTGCTTCTCCTGCTCCCTCTTCTCCTGCTTGTGCTCTCTCTTCCTCTCTCTCAAAAGAAAAAATAAAATCATCTAAAACAAGTAAAAATAAATTATAAAAAAGACATACCTAGCACAGTCTGATCATAATTACACAACCACCACCCCCATCTTGTGATTCCCCATTAATCTAGAGCCAACTGTCATGTTCCTTGTCATCAAGTCAGCTTCTCTAACTCAGTCCAGTTTGACTTTCTCCCTGCTCCACAATTTGTCACTTAAAAAACTAGCATCCAAACAAAATACATTCCTAAAGTCACATAGAAAATTAGAGACAGTACCTGTAGCAGAACTCAGGTATATAAACAGTTGTACTATAGAAGCCTCAAGGGATGGAAGCACTGAGTTTAGCAGTGAGGAATTTAGCTGGGCTGGTTTTGAGGAGATAAAGTCACTAGCTGCTGACCTAACATTTTTTCCTTTTGAATGTCAACAGCCTTCTACAGATATATATACTACTACATAGCAACATTGTGCTAGCTGTTTGTTTCTCAAGTTTTTGATCAAATGACAGCATTAGAACTTCTGATTTTCGCTTTAGTAACCCAAATGTATTCAAATTATAAATTGAAAGATATTGGACTGCTAATAACTTAAGGTTTCTGTGTACTATTGAGTTCTACAAAGTTATTTTGGATAGGTAGTTTTTCATTTCTTATCTCATCTAATCTTCACTTCAGTATTGGAACAACTAGATATATGCCTTCTTTTATTTGTATGGTTTCCTTTTTAGCATTTATGTAAATGGATGTAAGTGAAAAATGAGTAAAATATGTTCCAGGAAGGATATTAGAACACTAATATATCTAATGCCATTCTTGGGAACCATTTAGGAAAAAATGGATTCATTTAAAAAAGAAAGTTATAGGATATTACCAACCTTAAAAGATCAGCAGTGTGCTCTTTCTAAAACTGCGATTCTGGAGAATATATACGGAGCACTATGAGAACCACAGACTTCAGCACGTGCTTTTAAAATTACGTGCATGTGTTAAGTGTCAGAGGGCTTCCCTTTTTCTGTTGGCCTGGGATGGTCCTGATTATAGAACTCAAAATATTGCATCCTAAGAAAGCTTCCATACATAGGCAACTCAAGAAATTTCATCCTGTTGGTCTGATCAAAAGTTCTGAGTGAAAAAGTAGCCAGGAATGCATTGTCTTTGGGTATGTAGGCACAAGTTGGAAGAAAATTTGGGCTGATTTTTGGTTTCAACCTTTCCTAGTTTTGTGACCTAAAGCAAAAAACCCAGCTGTTCACTCTCACTTCCATTTTTTCCCTAAAATATGAATAATACTTTTCTCACATGTATTTATGCAGTTTAAGTAAAAATATGAATGTGAAATGTATTCTGATTTTCAAAATGCTGTATGTTTTATTAACTCCGACAAGTAGGTAGTACCAGTGTTGGTACATACAACACTTTCTACTTGATAACTGCTGGAAGCACGTATACTGTAGCTTGAATGTTAAATGTACATGACTTGGTTTTAGATATGAGTTTCTGTGTATTTTTTTTTTAGTACTGCAGGTTTTTTTATTAATTATTTTTATTAACATACCATGTATTATTTGCCCCAGGGGTACATGTTTGTGAATCATCGATCTTACACACTTCACAGCACTTACCATATCACATACCTTCCCCAATGTCCATAGCCCAACCACTTTCTCTAAAACCCCCATCCCCCAGCAAGCCTCAGTTTGTTTTGTAAGATTAAGTCTCTTATGGTTTGTCTCCCTCCCGATCCCATCTTGTTTCATTTTTTCCTTCCCTACACCCTAAACCCCCTACTCTGCTTCTCAAATTCCTCATATCAGGGAGATCATATGATAATTGTGTTTCTCAGATTGACTTATTTCACTCAGCATTATGCCCTCTAGTTCCATCCACATCATTGCAAATGACAAGATTTCATTTCTTTTGGTGGCTGCATAGTATTCAATTGTGTGTATGTGTATATATATATATATCACAGCTTCTTTATCCATTCATCTGTTGATGGACATATGGATATATGATGGATATATATATATATATATCACAGCTTCATATATATATATGTATATATATATATCACAGCTTCTTTATCCATTCATCTGTTTATGGACATCTAGGTTCTTTCCATAGTTTCGCTATTGTGGACATTGCTGCTATAAACATTCGGGTGCACGTTTCCCTTTGGATCACTACGTTTGTATCTTTAGGGTAAATAACTAGTAGTGCGATTGCTGAGTTGTAGGGTAGTTCTATTTTCAACTTTTTGAGGAACCTCCATGCTGTTTCCAGAGTTGTTGCAACAACTTGCGTTCCCACCAGCAGTGTAGGAGGGTTCCCCTTTCTCCGCATCCTTGCCAACATCTGTCATTTCCTGACTTGTTAATTTTAGCCATTCTGACTGGTGTGAGGTGGTATCTCATTGTGGTTTTGATTTGTATTTCCCTGATGCCGAGTGATATTGAGCACTTTTTCATGTGTCTGTTGGCCATCTGGATGTCTTCTTTGCAGAAATGTCTGTTCATGTCTTCTCTCTATTTCTTTCTTTTTTTTTTTTTAAAGATTTTATTTATTTATTTATTTGACAGGCAGAGAGGCAGGCAGAGAGAAAGGGAGGAAGCAGGCTCCCTGCTGAGCAGAGAGCCCGATGCAGGGCTCGATCCCAGGACTCTGGGATCATGACCCGAACCGAAGGCAGAGGCTCAACCCACTGAGCCACCCAGGCGCCCCTCTTCTCTCTATTTCTTGGCTGGATTCTTTGTTCTTTGGGTGTTGAGTTTAATAAGTTCTTTATAGATTTTGGACACTAGCCCTTTATCTGATATGTCGTTTGCAAATATCTTCTCCCATTCTGTCAGTTGTCTTTGGTTTTGTTGACTGTTTCCTTTGCTATGCAAAAGGTTTTGATCTTGACAAAGTCCGCTTAGTTCATTTTTGCCCTTGCTTCCCTTGCCTTTGGCGATATTTCTAGGAAGAAGTTGCTATGGGTGAGGTCAAAGATGTTGCCGCCTGTGTTCTCCTCAAGGGTTTTGATGGATTCCTTTCTCACATTGAGGTCTTTCATCCATTTTGAGTCTATTTTTGTGTGTGGTGTAAGAAAATGGTCCACTCTCATTCTTCTGCCTGTAGATGTCCAATTTTCCCAACACCATTTGTTGAAGAGACAGTCTTTTTCCCATTGGACATTCTTTCCTGCTTTGTCGAAGATTAGTTGACCATAGAGTTGAGGGTCTATTTCTGGGCTCTCTATTCTGTTCCATTGATCTATGTGTGTGTTTTTGTGCCAATACTGTACTGTCTTGATGATGACAGCTTTGTAATAGAGCTTGAAGTCTGGAATTGTGATGCCACCAACTTTGGCTTTCTTTTTCAACATTCCTCTGGCTATTCAGGGTCTTTTCTGGTTCCATATAAATTTTAGGATTGTTTGTTCCATTTCTTTGAAAAAAATGGGTGGGATTTTGATAGGGATTGCATTAAATGTGTAGATTGCTTTAGGTAGCATAGACATTTTCACAATATTTGTTTTTCCAATCCATGAGTATGGAGCATTTTTCCATTTCTTTGTGGTCTTCCTCTGTTTTTTTCAGGAGTACTTTATAGTTTTCTGAGTACAGATGCTTTGCCTCTTTGGTTAGTTTTATTCCTAGGTAGCTTGTGGTTTGGGGTGCAGTTGTAAATGGGATTGACTCCTTATTTTCTCTTTTTTCTTCCTGGCTGTTGCTGTATAGAAATGCAACTGATTTCTGTGCATTGATTTTATATCCTGACACTTTACTGAATTCCTGTACAAATTCTAGCAATTTTGGAGTGGAGTCTTTTGGGTTTTCCACATAAAGTATCATATCTTCTGCAAAGAGTGAGAGTTTGACTTTTTCTTTGCCAATTCAGATGCCTTTTATTTCTTTTTGTTGTCTGATTGTTGAGGCTAGAACTTCTAATACTAGGTTGAATAGCAGTGGTGATAGTGGACATCCCTGACATGTTCCTAACCTTAGGGGAAAAGCTCTGTTTTTCCCCATTGAGAATGATATTCTCAATGTGAGTTTTTCATAGATGGGTTTGATGATATTGAGGTATGTACCCTCTATCCTTACACTTTGAAGAGTTTTGACCAAGAAACGATGCTGTACTTTGTCAAATGCTTTTTCAGCATCTATTGAGAGTATCCTATGGTTCTTGTTCTTTCTTTTATTAATGTATTGTACCACATTGATTAATTTGCAGATGTTGAACCAACCTTGAGCCCGGGAAAAAAATCCCACTTGGGCAGGGTGAATAATCCTTTTAATGTACCATTGGATCCTATTGGCTAGTATTTTGGTGAGAATTTTCACATCCATGTTCATCAAGGATATTGGTCTGTTCTTCTTTTTGATGGCGTCTTTGTCTGGTTTTGGGATCAAGGTAACGCTGGCTTTATAAAATGAGTTTGGAAGTTTTCCTTCCATTTCTATTTTTTGGAACAGTTTCAGGAGAATAGGTATTAATTCTTCTTTAAATGTTTGGTAGAATTCCCCTGAGAAGCCATCTGGCTCTTGTTTCTTGGGAGATTTTTGATGACAGCTTCAATTTCCTTACTGGCTATGGGTCTGTTCAGGTTTTCTATTTCTTCCTGGTTCAGTTTTGGTAGTTTATATGTCTCTAGGAATGCATCCATTTCTTCCAGATTGTCAAATTTGCTGGTGTATAGTTTCTCATAGTATGTTCTTATAATTGTTTGTATTTCTTTGGTGTTGGTTGTGATCTCTCCTCTTTTATTCATGATCTTATTAATTTAGGTCCTTTCTCTTTTCTTTTTGATAAGTCTGGCTAGGTGTTTCTCAGTCATATTAATTCTTTCAGAGAACTAGCTCCTAGTTTTATTGATCTGTTCTACTGTTATTCTGGTATCTATTTCATTGATTTCTGCTCTGATCTTCTCTGCTGAGGTTAGGCTTTCTTTGCTGTTTTCTCTCCAGCTCCTTTAGGTGTAGGGTTAGGTTTTGTACTTGAGACCTTTCTTGTTTCTTGAGAAAGGCTTGTATCACTATATACTTTCCTCTCAGGAGCACCTTTGCTGTGTCCCACAGATTTTGAACCATTGGTTTTCACTATCATTTGTTTCCATGAATTTTTTCAATTCTTCTTTAATTTCCTGGTTGACCCATTCATTCTTTAGTAGCTGCTCTTTAGCCTCCATGTATTTGAGTTCTTTCCAACTTTCCTCTTGTGATTGGGTTCTAGCTTCAGAGCATTGTGGTCTGAAAATATGTGGGGAATGATCCCAATCTTTTGGTATTGGTTGAGAGCATTATGATCTGAAAATATGCTCGTTGGAATGATCCCAATCTTTTGTTACTGGTTGAGACCTGATTTGTGACCCAGGATGTTCCATGTGCACTAGAGAAGAATGTGTATTCTGTTGCTTTGGGATGGAATCTTCTGAATATATCTGTGATGTCCATCTGGTCCAGTGTGTCATTTAAGGCCTTTATTTCCTTTTTGATCTTTTTCTTAGATGATCTGTCCATTTCAGTGAGGGGGTCTTAAAGTCCCCTCCTATTATTGTATTATTGTCAATATGTTTCTTTGATTTTGTTATTAACTGGTTTATATAATTGGCTGCTCCCACGTTAGGGACATAGATACTTAAAATTGTTAGATCTTATTGTTGGAAAGACCTTTTAAGTATGATACAGTGTCCTTCCTCATCTCTTATTATAGTCTTTGGCTTAAAATCTAATTTATCTGATTTAAGGATTGCCACCACAGCCTTCCTTTGATGTCCATTAACATGGTAAATTGTTTTTCCACACCCTCACTTTAAATCTGGAGGTGTCTTTGGGTCTAAAATGAGTTTCTTGTAGACAGCATATTTATGGGTTTTGGTTTTTTTATCCATTCTGCTACCCTGTGTCTTTTGATTGGGGCATTTAGCCCATTTACATTCAGGGTAACTATTGAAAGATATGAATTTAGTGCCATTGTATTGCCTGAAAGGTGACTGTTACTGTATGTTGTCTCTGTTCCTTTTTGATCTACTACTTTTAGGCTCTCTCTTTGTTTAGAGGACCCCTTTCAATATTTCCTGTAGGGCTGGTTTGGTGTTTGCAAATTCTTTTAAATTTTGTTGTCCTGGAAGCTTTTTATTTCTCTTTCTATTTTCAATGATTGCCTAGCTGGATATAGTATTCTTGGCTGCATATTTTTCTCATTTAGTGCTCTGAATATATCATACCAGTTCTTTCTGGCCTGCCAGGTCTCTGTGGATAAGTCTGCTGCCAATATAATATTTCTACCATTGTATGCTACAGACTTCTTGTCCCAAGCTGCTCTCAGGATTTTCTCTTTGTCCCTAAGACTTTTAAGTTTTGCTATTAGATGATGGGGTGTGGACCTATTTTTATTGATTTTGAGGGGGGTTCTCTGTGCCTCCTGGATTTTGATGCTTTTTCCCTTTGCCATATTAGGGAAATTCCCTACTATAATTTGCTCCAGTATACCTTCTGCCCCTCTCTCTCTTTCTTCTTCTTCTGGAATCCCGATTATTCTAATATGGTTTTGTAATTCTAATTCTAATATTGTAATTCTAATTCTAATATTGTTTTCTAATATTGTTTTGATAAGGTATCACTTATCTCTTGAATTGTCCCTTTGTGGTCCAGTAGTTGTTTGTCTCTCTTTGCTCAGCTTCTTTATTTTCTTCTTTATTCTTCATTTGGTCTTCTGTATCACTAATTCTTGCTTCTGATTCATTTATCCTAGCAGTAAGAGCCTCCATTTTTATTGCACCTCAAGAGGATTGATCTCAACTTGGTTTTATTTCTCCAGAAAGGGATTTTATTTCTCGAGAAAGGGTTTCTCTAATATCTTCCATGCCTTTCTTGAGCCCAGCTAGCACCTTGGGAATTGTTGTTCTGAACTCTAGTTCTGACATATTACCAATGTCCGTATTGATTAGGTCCCTAGCCATCCATACAGTCTCTTGTTCTTTTTTTTTTTTTTTTTTTTTTTTTTTTTTGTGGTGAATTTATCTGCCTTGTCATTTTATCCAGATGAGAATATATGAATGAGAGAATAAAATAATAAAAGGGTGGTAAAGTTCCCAGAAAAATTTACACTAACCAAATCAGAAGAGATCCAAAACTGGGGGGAGAAGAAAGGGGGAAAAAAGAAACAAAAATTAAAAAAATAAAAAATAAAGAAAAATATAAAATAAAAAAATTTCATATATATGAATATGAGACTGGTGAATAGAACAGAGCTACCCACTTGATTTTGGGTGCATTTTGGTCTCTTAGAAGAAACTACCTCACAAAATTTTAAGGAAAGAAAACCATATATATATATATATATATATATATACACACACATATATATATGTGTGTGTGTGTAAACACAGTAAAGGGATGGAATATGACTGTAAAGATGAAAATTTTTAAAAAATTGTAAGAAAGGAATTGATAAGATAGGTTGGTTGGAAAAAGAAAAGAAAAAAAAGAGGAAAGAATGTGCTCAGGATGGAGACTAGAACAAAGCCATGTGCTAGATTAGGGTATCTTTTGATCTATTAGAAGAATTTGTATCCCAAAAGTTTTGGGAAAAAAAAACCTTATATGTATACAAAAAATAACATTAAATACAATGAAGGGTTAAAATATGACTATAACATTGACAGTTTAAAAAGAATTTTTTTAGAAAGGTGTTGTTTAGATAAACTAGTTAAAGATCATTAAAAGAGGAAAGACAAAAAGTTAAAAAAAATAGAATAAGAAAAAAACAAAACAAAAAAAGTTAACTTTGCAAGACTAAAGGATCATGGGGGAAAAGCCACGAATTCTATGCATTGCTTTCCCCTAGCCCTGGAGTTCCACTATTCTCCTTGATTGGTGAGTTTGGTCTTGGCTGGATGTTCTTGCTGATCTTCTGCAGGAGAGCCCTGTTGCAGTGATTCTCAAACGTCTTTGCCTGAGGCAGAATTGCACTGCCCTTGCCAGGAACGCAGATAAGTAAATCTGTTCGGGTTCACTCTGGGAGTTTTTGTTCCCTGAACACTTTCCTTATGGCTTTAGAGGACAGGAATGAAAATGGCGGCCTCCCAATCTCCAGCCTGGAGGAGCCAAGAGCTCAGGGCCCCACTCCTCAGTGTGCCCCCAAAGACAAGCAGTCAATCATTCCTGTCTTCCTGGTCTCAGACCTCACTCTGAGCTCACCCAGCCTGTGACCCAACGTTTCTGTCCCTGGCACATGGCCCCGCCTGGAGTCTCCAAACCCAGCAGATATCCTGCTGTGCTGCTCCTTCTGGAACAGGAATGGTAGTCTCCCTGGATCTGCCACTTGTAGGATCCCTGCTCCAAGAGCAGGGGCCTTACTGTGTCTTGGATCATGGTTTAAGGTAAGGTAACCCTGATCTGAAAGCTCACTCTTAGGCTCTGTCTCTGTAGTGAGTTTCCCTGCTCGGATACCTGGCAGCTCTGCCACACTCACATACTCCCGATCTTTCTGTGACCCCATGGGACCTGAGACCACACTGTCCCCATGAGGGCTCCAACCCCTGCTTAGCCTCTGGAGGAATGTCCCTCAGTGGAGCAGACCTCTAAAAGTTCTGATTTTGTGCTCCATTGCTTCACTGCTTGCAGGGAGCTGGCCCCTCCCCCTGCAGTCTATCTTCCCGTCAATTTGGATTCACTTCTCCACACATCCTACCTTTCAGAAAGTGGTCAATTTTCTGTTCCTAGAATTGCTGCTCTTCTTCTCTTCTATCTCCTGTAGATGTTTGGAATGGTTTGATACCTATCTAGCTGAACTCCTGCGATCTGATGTCATTTTAGTCTGCTACTTCTCCACCATCTTGCCTCTCTCAGAGTTGAGTTTCTGTGTATTTATCAGTATTGATTTCAAGTCCCAGGTCATGCTTTTGGAAACTATTTACATCAGGCCGTGTTTATTTGTGTAAGATAACTTTTGCCTTCTTTTTCAATTTTCATAATTAACCTTACTAAATACTAAATCATTTTGAATGTATATATGATATACATATGTCACACACAGACACACACACACACACACACACGTCTAGATAGACAGAGATATGTTTCCTTAATGTGGCATTTAAAAATCAGTTTGAAAGGCCAAACCTTAATTTTTAGTGTGACTAATCTGTTAAAAGTCCTGTCTCCTCTGTCTTCTCTTTAGTTAATAAAAAAGCCAATTGCAAAACAAGAAGATTAATTAATAGCAATAATCTTGATGTGCTAGTAGTAAAAATCCTTGCTAAAGTCCAATCTTTATAAAAGGTACTGACTGTACTTTAAGCTAACCCTATGTCTAACAGATGGCAGAAGTTTAATAATTACAGTTGATGCTGTCCATTTGCTAAGTGAATTTCCCACACTGCTACCCATCCTCAAGATTCACCACTACAACCTTGATGACTAGCTAATACTGTGGAAACCTATCTCTGACTTCTTTCTCATGTGAGAAACATGCTTTCCTCCATGCAGGACAGACTAGAACTGCCTGAGAGTTAATGCTCCCAGAAGCAACCCTCAATCAATAACGGATGGAGAAATGATAAATAAATACCTATCTTTTGTGCCCTTCAGTTGGGATAACTGTTGTTCTGTACCCAGTGTTTCCCAGAGACACTGAGATTCAGTTGACCACAGTGATAATAGGCCTGATAACAAATCTTTATTCTCATTTTCTGAATCATCTGTTTCTCTTCTGTTGTTTCTTGGGGTCACCTCCCAAAAAATCTTGAGTTCAAGTCCTTAATTCATAATCTACTTTGAGGGGAACTCGAAACAAGAAAATAATGTTTTTGTTTTTGTTTTTTTAAAGATTTTATTTATTTACTTGACAGAGAGATCACAGTAGACAGAGAGGCAGGCAGAGAGAGAGAGAGGGAAGCAGGCTCCCTGATGAGCAGAGAGCCCGATGCGGGACTCGATCCCAGGACCCTGAGATCATGACCTGAGCTGAAGGCAGCGGCTTAACCCACTGAGCCACCCAGGCGCCCAAGAAAATAATGTTTGATAAAGAAATTAATCCACCTATATGAAAAGATACACACATATACAGGTAAGCCTCTGCCTCTTTGTGTCAACATATAAATCATGTCAACTTTCTCTAAGCAGGTTTATAACATCTGTTACAAATGGAACTCAGTTAAGATTTGAGGAGAGTAAGTCCTTTCTTAAGACAGAACTAATTATTTTGCTTAGTCTCTAGATTCTTTGAATATAAAGAATAAAGTTGAAATCATAGAATTTAAAGAACAGCAAAGGAACTGAGAACTGTTTTTCTCAACTGCGAAACTGACCCATTAACATAAGAGGCAGACCCTGGAGATGTCCCATAAAACTGAGTTTTGCTAAAGCCTGCTCTGATATCTCCTATGTGAGAAAAGTTCTTGACACTTAGCAGGAATTGATGTCTTGGTATTCTACCTGTGAATGGTAAGTCTGCAGGGGAGTTGGAGGATTATGTATGTATCCTAGAAATTCAGCACAAGAGCTCACAAGTAGGTAGAGTGTGAATTATGAGCCACTAGTCGCATAAAGCTTGATGGTCATGTCCCATAGCCTGTTCTGCCTGGGGATATGTGATACACAAAGGGAGGTTCTTGTAAATGCTGGTGGGAGCTATGTGCAGGCTTCCACATGAACAGTTAGTCCTTCAGAGTCTAATCAAAGACTGCTTAGGGGGTTGTTCTCCTTGAGTTAATGGAAGTATGAGTGTTCAATGAAGGGAAATTAGCCCCAGAAGACAGGGAAGCAAATTAAACCTTTATTTTGATTTGAATTGGGAGTGAATAAAGTGTTCACTGCTCACTAAACTCAAGTGAAGTTAGCATGTGAGAATGAATGGAGACAAACTTCTCTGTGTGGCACGGAAGACCTCAGGGCACTTTGTACCCAGGAATCTCCTGGGGCAGAACTGAGATGGAGGTGGCCATTCATTATGCTCTGGGGGTGAAGGGGATTTTCAGGAAATGCTGTATCAACGTAGTTAAATCTTCCCAGAACCAATAAAAATGCCCTTGCCTTTTCTACCCTCTATTATAAGTAATTGCTATTCATCTACTTACAGATATCTTGGAAGTAGTCACAGAGTACTTGGAGTGCCTGAGGGATGAAAAGTTTAAAGGAAAAATGTAGCTGTATATCATTGGCATTCATGAGAAAATTTATATTAAATGTTTGAAAGGCAGATGCCCAGGAGGCAATAGAGAAATCAGGAAAAATACTGTGCCAAAAATACTACTCTGGCCAGGACATCGGGGAGTTTATGTCAGGTAGAGTGAAGGAAAGTGATTTGTAAAGAAAAGATGTATGTGCTTTTCCACATGCATTTAGTTTATTTATATGTACACAGCCCCTGAAAAACTAGAATATTCTGGGAATTGACAACCAGATTGGGCCTGAAATTTGTGAAATATGCAGCTGTGCTTATATTTCTTTGACTCTAACACCTCTGAATAACATCTGGTAATATGACAAATACGTTTTCAAACTCATATCCTTTTAAACTCTGTTTGTAACCATTAAGCCAAAAATGTCTTGTACCTGGGTACCATTTTACATTTGGGAAGGCAGGTTTAAGCCACTGGAAATCCACATGCAGAATCTGAAGTCATTGCTTTTTTCTGGAAGTTATGCATCTCTTCTGGGACCTAAAGTCCGATTGTCCCATGATGTCATATGAGACACATAGGTAAAAAAAAAAAAGATATGAAGAGGTGGGTGGGTGATGCCATCCTTGCTGGGAGTCACTTTAATGAAAAAATAATTCTTACTGGTGGCGCCTGGGTGGCTCAGTGGGTTAAAGCTTCTGCCTTTGGCTCAGGTCATGATCCCAGGGTCCTGGGATCGAGCCCCACATCGGGCTCTCTGCTCCGAGGGGAGCCTGCTTCCTCCTTTCTCTCTCTGCCTGCCTCTCTGCCTACTTGTGGTCTCTGTCTGTCAAATAAATAAATAAAATCTTAAATAAATAAAATCTTTAAAAAAAAGAATTCTCCCTTCACTTATATTCTCATTCTCAAATGTTCAGTCACTTGAAGGCATGTAGTCCAGGTTAAGCCTACTTACTTCTGTTCACTCTCCTTATTTAAAAGGTCTAGTGTATCACCTTTCAAGGAGATTGTGCTAAATTGTATCAAGATAACAAAGAGAACAGTAACTCAAAATTATTATTCCTTATGGATCGCTTTTTCCATAACACCCTGAAATACATTTAAGTCGCTCATAAGGACCTACAAATCACCCACTCACTCAGTGAATTAATGTAACTTAACCCCTCCTGTTTACAAGGACACAAATGTACATGCACATACACATACAGACACAACCCTGAAAGATAGATGGTGCAAAATATATCATGAAAAAGCAGTCAGACCTTAAGTGTTTCATTTATTCCTTTATTAGAGATAAATCAATTAGAAGTTGAAAGGAAAGCAAAAAAAAAGAAAGAAAAGCAAAAGCAAATTTCTAAATGAGGTTATAATAAAAGTTATCAGATCTTGGCAGAATGCTAAAGTTAGAAAATTCTGGGAAGATAGACCAACATAATCAAAGATAGAAGCATCCTGGGAAATGACCTGATCTTTCAAATTTGGGTTTTTTTTGTACTTAATAATGATGATAAGGATCACAGTAATAATAGCAACTATTATTTGTTTGAGCCCTGACTTCATCTGGGATGCTCTTCTAAGCAGTTTATATAATTAAGATGTCCTCACCTAAAACCTGGAAAGAAGATATTATTATTATCTTCATTTTATTGAGGAGGAAACTAAGGCACAGAAGACTTAAGTAACCTGTACCAAGTCCCTCCCCTAGTGAGAGGCTGAGGCTGGACTAGAATGAGCAGCTTGGCTACAAAGCGTGGACTCTTACCCACTACTGCCTTCTCTTGAGGAGCCCACAGAGCCACTGAGTCAATGACTATTTTTCTTATTTCCCTTCAGACATGAATGGTCTGACAGAAATAATGCCATCTTTGAGAACAACACTCTACTCTTATTCTGCCTACAGATCCTCCTTCCTTAGACCTTTTCCCCAAATTACCTTCACATTCAACCTGCCTCCTGTGTTAGAAAGCAATTAATATTATTTTCAGAGTAATTCCAAGCACATATATCCAGATAACTGACAACAATCCTGTGCTTCCTGTATATAATATGAAAAGGGCCCTTGTTTTGAAATCAAAAGATCTGGGTACAAGTTCCAGCTCAGGCATATATATCTATATGCTTTTGACCTAATAATAGTTGAAGTACTGTTACATTATTTGGAAGTTTCCCTCCTACTTATCTCTGTTGAATTGCCTGCTCTCTCATCTCAGTTTAGAATTCAGAAACTCAAAATGTTGCTGAACTCACTGAAATTATGTCACTGATTACAAGCAGTGGTGAACTCTCTCTGAGCCATTTAGATTCCTTGGTTCGATGCCCACCCCCTCCCCGAGCGCACCCCGAGCTGGGCCAGTCTACCCTTCTGCAGAAGGCACTGAGTATGGTTTTTCATGTCCTTTCTTAACTCACTCCCCATTGTTAATAGCTCACAGTGGAATAGATCTGGATATAGATTAGGCTTACAGTTTTGTTCCAAGTCACCACAGGGTACATAATAGAAAACAGTGCACACTTTATCCTTTGTGGTATAAGAGTATGCACACTTTATCCTTTGTGGGTCTAGGAAAGTTGGTGAATCTCTCTCAGCCTTACTTTCTTTTTCTTGGTAATTTAAGAAATTAAAATGAGACATTTTATTTGAGAGAGCACCTTTCACACCATAGATCAGTTTATAAAAGTGGGTATTACATATAGGAACATGAATTTTAAGTATTAGAAGGCAGTTAAGTCCTGTTAGTAAGAGGGCAAGGAACATCCGTGAAATGGGGGAAATCTGTGTCAGTATCTTCATGCCCTCCCCTTGGGAAAATGTCTAATCAGGTCAATAGGTGCATTTGTTTTGCCTGTAAATGCTATCTCCAAAGGCAATAGAATGTGCCAAGGGCTGGGAATGAGGTCGGTCCCCCATGCCACTTGCCACAGTCTCTCCTCTCAAGACCATGTATTTAATGAGAATAACACACCTTCAACAAAAAAGCCTGATCCCCATTTCTGTAACTTCAAAAAGTCAAAGAATGGGGCTCTTAAGAGACTGAGGTGTTATGGCATTGCCTGTTCCCAAATGAGTTATTTTTTTTTCTTTTTGTCCTTTTTATTTTTATTATTTTCAAAATTCTAGCCTCTCAGTAGCAGAGGAATTTCCCAGACTTTTGCAGGAACAGTGCAGCTGTTTTCCTCCTGAGTCGACTCCTATTTCTGTGAGGTCAGGTCTGCCAATGGGAGCACATATCAGGGGACAGGTTGATGGAAGAGAAGGCAAAAGGTCCAATTGTCCAGGGGCCGGGGACCATGAACCTTAGTCAAAGGGAACAGAATGGAATCAGTGTACATCCTGCTGTGAGTGTTCACTATTTTTTCACCCTTTCTCCCTTAATGGATAGCCTGGAAGAAAGTATATTCTTTCTCAGCAGAGAGCCTACAAACTGCGTAGTTCTAATGTATTCATGATAATATGAGTATATAGATTTTCTTTTCATAATTATCTTCCAGGTAGGTGAGAAAATTCACTCATCCAGACATTAAAAAGAGAAGACATGCCATTAAATGTGGTCAGAAAAATCACTGATTGGCATGAAAGTGATTAGAATCCAGCCAATTTTCCTGATCAGTTATGCAGGAGAGAGTGACACTTCAGTCATTTAATCCCTGATGTATATCTTGGGCTTTTTCCAATTTAGAGAGCTCTCTCAAATCCTTTATTTAGTTGACCCCTACAAAAATTAGGAGCAGTCAAGAGGACAGATACTATTGTCCCAATATTTACTGTAGGCAACCTAGGAACAGAGGTTATTAAGACTTAACTCAGATTGTATCAGTAGCTATTGGCAGAGATGGGACTTGGAGACCTTTCCTTTTCTGGTCCAGGGCTCTTTTGCCCGGATCGGGTTTTCCCAAAGTGCTTCTTTGGGGGCATTCACCCTAGGGAAAAGTACTATAGAAAACAGAATCCCAGGATCCTGGAAGTCTTAACAACTATGTACCATACCTTTCTCTTCAAAATGTTATGATATGCCTTCGAGTAGCAAAGACAGTGAAAAATCCTGCAGGATTTTGTTTACCTTATTTAACCTTTTGGTTTGCATAATATTTGACTGCATGCTATTTTTTTTAAAGATTTTATTTATTTATTTGACAGAGATCACCAGTAGGCAGAGAGGCAGGCAGAGAGAAAGGAAGCAGGCTCCCTGCTGAGCAGAGAGCCCGCTGTGGGGCTCGATCCCAGGACCCTGGGATCATGACCTGAGCCCAAGGCAGAGGCCCAACCCACTGAGCCACCCAGGCGCCCCTGCTATTTTTTTTTTAAGCCTGAGAAGCACATGGTGGGAGCCCTTGCGCAGTGCTTTATAACAGTTTATAACAGTTCAGATTACTCACAACAAAGGAGGAATCATCTGCTTGCAACTCTAATAGGGAGAGATCTTTCTTTTTCAATGCTAAGAAATTTGAGCTGCATCTCCCAGAGCCAACTTTGGGCAAAATTGCAAAATCTATAAAATTAACCATTGTGGTAGAAAGCACAGGCTCAGGGTTCAAACCAGTTACTGGTCAAATGAGGGACTTTTCTGCCACTGATTAGTTGGCTGCACTTTGTCCAATTCCTTACCCCTTCCAGCTTTAGTCCCCTCAGCTGTACAGTGAAAGCAGTCATTGTACATATCTTGTAGGACTGCTGAGAAAATTAAGTGAGACAGTGCAGAGAGCCTAGTCAGTTTTCAAAAAGTCATATTACTTTTCTTCCTGTGATCTTCCCTTTCAGCCAGCCTCCTGGTATCTCATTCTTTCTCCTCCTCCTTCTATTTCTCTGTGCTGTCATACAATCAAAAGGACTCTGCTTCCGGCTATCTCACCCGGGTGGTGTCAGGCAGAGATGGTAGAGACCAAGCAGGTGGTAGAGTGAGGATAGGTCTGAAAGAATCGAGGTCCCCAGACACAGGCAAACAGTGGAAAAGGACCAAGAACTCCTGAAACTGGTTGTCATTAATGCATTTTTGTTGTATTGTTATTGTGTGGAAAAGTGGACCCAGTGATGCCAGATCTTTAGATTTTTTTAAAAAAATTCTTTATTTAAATTCAATTTAGTTAAAATATACTGTATTATTACTTGCAGAGGCAGAATTTAGTGATTCATAAGTTGCATATAACACCCAGTGCTCATTCCATCAAGGGCCCTCCTTAATGCCCATCACCCAAATCATCCCTCCCCCTGACCCACCTCCCCTCCAGCAACCCTCAGTTTGTTTCCTAGAGTTCAGCTTATGGTTTGCCCCCCTCTCAATTTTTGTCTTTAGTTTATTTTTCCTTCCCTTCCCCTATGTTCATCTATCTTGTTTCTTAAATTCCACATGTGAATGAAGTCATATGGTATTTGTCTTTCTCTGACAGACTTCTTTCGCTTAGCCTAATACCCTCTAGTTCCATCCACATCCTTGCAGATGATAAGATTTCATTCTTTTTGATGGCTGAGTAATATTCTAGTTTATATACATGTACTACATCTTCTTTATCCATTTGTCTCTTGGACATCTGGGCTCTTTCTGTAGTTTGGCTATTGTGGAAGTTACTGCTATCAACATTGGGGTGCAGGTGCCCCTTCAAATCACTATGCTTGTTTCCTTTGGATAAATACCTACTAGTGCAATTGCTGGGTCTTAGGGTAGCTCTATTTTAAACTTTTTGAGTAATCTCCATACTGTTTTCCAGAATGGCTATATCTTGCATATAGCCACTTGGATTGCTTTCCCACCAACAGTGGGATTCCCACTTACACCAACAGTGTAAGAGGGTTCCCCCTTTCTCTGCATCCTCTTCAACACCTGTTGTTTTCTGAGTTGTTCATTTTAGCCATTTGGACTGGTGTGAGATAGTTTAAATATCTCTTGAGATATTTAAAGAGAAACCCAAATGTCCATCTTTATAGGGGTTTCCCCCGGTGTAAATATTCTGCTACAAAAATCTAGCTTTTGGACCATGACCTAATGAACCCTGGTCCAGAAGATTTCTGGCTTCCCACTCTGATACAGAATTTAAAAGCTACAAGTTTAGAAGGACTTCAGAGGCCATCTGGTTTAACCTTCTCCTTGATGCAAAAATGCCATCTATAATATCCAGAAAAAAGTGTCATCCAACTACTCTTATATACTCCTAGTCATAAAGAACTTGGTATCTCAAAGAGAAAACATTTTACTTTTACTCTTTGTAGAAAAAATTTCGTGGAATGCTCATGTAAACTCCATGCAGTAGATAATACTTTTTCCATTACAATTATCATGAAATTCAGGCTCAGAGAGGCTATTTTACTTTCTCTAAAGTCACAAAGCTATTAAGTATCTGTAGGTTGTGAGATAGAAGCCCAGACTGTCTAGGTTTTAAAGCCAGTACACTTAACCACTGGCTAAACAATTCTACTTGTTAAAATGCTCTGGGCTGATACTAAGCTGAAATTTGCTGCCCTGAAATGTCTACCCTTTGGTCACAGTTCTGCTCTCCTGAGACACAAATAATAAGTCTAATCCTTCTTCCACAAGACAGCCCTTCAGATATTTGAAGATGGCTCTTTTCTGCCTGCTAAACCTCTCTTCTCCAGGCTAAACACACTCATTTCTTTCTACTGACCCTCGTAAGTTGCTAGACACTTCATCATCCTTGCCCTGCTCCCCGAAGGGAGTTTCAATTTGTCAAAATTCCTCTTAAACCATGATGTTTAGAAGAGAATACAGTCCCCCTATGTGGTTACATAAGTGCAGGTTAAGACAGAAATAACACCTCCCCTGTTTTGACCACTTATGCTTTCATTAATGCAACCTTGGTTATATCTGATTTTTGACAACTATGTTAAAAAATAGGCAAATATAAAATGTTGGCCCAGAATCACCCCAAAGTGTATGTTGTGTCCTTTTATGAGCATTGATTGATATAGAATCAGTTTTTCCCACCCCACTCCAATTCTAAGTAAGTAGATCAATTTTTAAATCTAAATGTAAGACTAAATATATATTTTATTAAATATGATTTATTAGATTTAGGTAATGTTTTGTTTTTCTTTACTTTGAAAAATGTAGCAAAACAGAAAATTTTTTTGAAAAAAATTCTCATATTCTAATGAAATTTTTTTTCTAGGCACTGAAGGCACAAACGGAAGTAAAAGGTTTTTTTTCGTCTCTGCTGCTCTAATACTGCTCCCTAGATTTTATACTTTCCTCAAAACAAAACAAAAATACTTCATACCCATATCTGTTTCAATGGGATCTTCTTTTTTTTTTTTTAAGATTTTATTTATTCATTTGACAGACAGAGATCACAAGTAGGCAGAGAGGCAGACAGAGAGAGAGGAGGAAGCAGGCTCCCTGCTGAGCAGAGAGCCCGATGCGGGGCTCGATCCCAGGACCCTGAGATCATGACCTGAGCCGATGGCAGAGGCTTTAACCCACTGAGCCACCCAGGCGCCCCTCAATGGGATCTCCTTATAAATATTCCTGTTTTGATTATTTTTTTGGCTAATTTGTAATGAAGGTTCAAAAAATGAAAAGATAATCTCCTTTCTGTTTAACATGTATATATGTGTGTATGTATAGATGCATGTGTATATATATACATATATATATACACACACACACATACACATATATATGTAAAATAATACATACCATTATTATATGTATATTTTATACAGTAGCAAAGTTCAAAAATATCTGGATTAAAAATAATGGGATAAATGCACGTACTTCTTTCTTTGTAATCTCAGTATTTCTGAAATTTGGTATCTAATATGTTTACTATCCCTCTCAGCTTTCTGTCATTCCAGAGATTAGTCAAATATTCAGTAGGCTTGGGCTAATATCTTAATGACTAGACACTACTCTCCATCATTCTTTAGCTAGGAACTGGTAAACTGCAACCTCGGGCTAAACTCTGTCCTTGATTGTTTTTTGGTAAACAGAGTTTTATTAGAATGTAACCACTCCATCTGTGACTGTCTTGTGTATGACTGTTTTTATGCTACAGTTGTTTATGCTATAGTCGGTTTAAGTAGTGTTAACAAAAGCCAAAAGATCTGCAAAACTCAAAGTATCTACTGTCTGATCCTTTACAGAAAAAGTTTCCCAACTTCTGTTTTCATGGTTGGTTAGCAGTCCATCCGTTCTATTATATGGGAACTAAAACTGGCATATTCCTATCCCTGTGTTAAATGATACTGAAAGCAAAAAAAAAAAAAAAATCATTTAGTTATTTGCTTCAGGAAGTATTTGCTTCTACAGGATAAAGCTTACATTTCAAGATGCACATCAAGAGTCTCACCTCATGGTGCCCATCCATCTAAAGCTATTATTCCATAAACTGTGCCCAGTCCTACTCAGGTTCTCGTCTTGCAAGAACAACTTTAAAATCACTCAGCTCAGGCCATAAAATCCTACATATATATCATCCATAACTTCCCCCTCTGAGGTAGTGCTAAGACTGTGTCAAGTTATATTCTCCTTTTCTGCAGTAAGTCTAATAAACTTGGATTTGGCTGAACAGATATTTCTTGTCACCCATTAGGAGAGGGGAGAGTGGACATTACAAAGCCTCCAAACTAGTATCACCCATCCTGTATTCTCTTATTCTGATTAATGTAAACACCAAGAGCATTCCTATGAGGTATAATTATCCACATTTTACATTTGGGAAAATGGACCCACAGAAGCTGAAGCTATTTAGATTTGGATGCCATGCCCTGAGTTGTAGATCAAGAGGAATAACTAGTAAGGAGAGCCCTCTGGCAGGGTTGTGCCAGCAAGTCCCAAGTCTATTCCAGGTCCTGAACTGAACTGGAATTAACATTTACCTGCTCTAGGCCTCAGTGTCCTCATCCTTGCAAGCAAAGGGCTGGCCTATTTCATCTATACAGTTTCTTTAAATTCTGCATCCATTGAAAGTATGATTTTTTAGCAGTTAGAAAATCAGTTTTTCCACACTAATCTCTTTCAGCGAGACTCCTCAACCAAAAGTCATCTGAGATCAACTGAATTGAAGACTGAGTTGAGTTCTACAGCTTGGTTGCTCTAATAACGACAACAAAAATGTGCAAATGATTCTATTTTCATAACAAACATATTTGCATTTATTTCATGCTGTTAACAACTTAACATGTAATCATGCCTCCTCTAAGAAAAGATGTAATACTTCTGTGATTGCATTAAACACGCTGTGTTATATCTTTCTACTAATCTATCATCTATTATGACTGCCTATTTTGAGAGCTGGCATAACAATTATCATAAGTGATAGCATTATATTCTGAAAACAAAGAATGTGATGGTACAATTTATCTTGCTACTTTGCCTGACTTAATGGCATTTAGAGTTTCCTATTCCAAGCCAGATTTTTTTCAGATCATAAATATTTCATCTTTTAATTTATTATTGATTTAGTTTGATAGTAAATAACTCCATGAATGCTGAGGTTGGAAATCTGTTGTAAAAATTGTTAAGCATATTCTCTTCTGTCCATCTATGGAATTTGATCACACTGAAATACAACAGTGAAGGTACCTGAAGAAAATGGATTTGGGATTTTTAATTTATCTGATGCAGTTAATTAACTGGTCAATTAAAAACAAAAGGGCAATTAGTGCTGAGCACATTTGTCCTGATGATGAACACACAATCTGATAATGGATCTTGATCTCTGCTACAAAATTCTTTAATGTCAGAGCAGTGTTGCTGTAAGTAGAGGAAGAATAAAGCCCATTAGGACTAATGCACTTTCAACAATGGTTTTCTTTCATGCTAAAGCAACATAAGTGAGACTCGATTAGGGAGAGAAGTTGGCCAATATTTTAAGTAATATTCCTGCATGGGCCATTCTATTACCCTGTATTTAGAGCCATACCAATCACTAAGCCATTCAGTAGGAGCAGGACTTTGTTTTTCTATCAAAGTGAGAAAATCATTTCAGATAGTACAGAAGGGGTAAGGAACAGTTATAATTTGTAACTGACCTGAGGATTTCTATAAAGAGTGTGTATTAATGAACATAATTCTCCATCACCAGACTGGTATCACTTACATTATCTCTACTGTTAAAGAGAATCAGATTGAGAGTTGGACAAGAATAACTTCCCATATTTTCTTTCTATCCTTCAGTGTGATATGATAGGTCATCTTTAGCATTCTCTGAAGCTTGTGAGTATGGTAGGTGAATACCTGCTAGAATCCTATATGAGCCCCTTTCAAAGGCTTATTACAGAGCTATGCATCCATATTTCATCTTGACTTAAAAAAAAAGACTTATTTATTTTAGAGGTCAGGGCACAGAGGAAGAGAATTTTTTAAGCAGATACCCCACTGAATGCGGAGCCTGATGCAGGGCTTGATCCCACCACCCATCAGATCATGAACTGAGTTGAAACCAAGAGTCAGATGCCTAACTAGCTGAACCACCAGGGGGCTCCTCTCCCTACCATTTTTTTTTTTTTTTTTAAAGCTCCTATCCCTAGTTCCCAGTGCAAACAGAAGTTGGAACCTCTCTCTCTCTCTATCTCTTTTTTTTTTTTTTTTTTAAGAAAAAGAATCTTACTCTTTTGATAGATCCTATTATCTCCCATATCTGCTGGAATACCACAGTTGAACATGACAACAGCCCCGCCACCCAATTTCCCTACTGCTTGCAGTTTAGCCAGTACTTGACTTTCCGAATTAATTCCTGGTTTACTGGCAATTGTATGCAATTCATAGACTGGTGAATGGTTTTATAGCTAAGAGTGGATTGAGTGATAGCTTTCCAATTCTAAAAAAGCAGTCATTCTGAACCATTCAAAGAAACTGTTAGTGTTGTCTCGGTTAAGAATACTTAATGTTGAGTGTGACCTCACAGTCACAGCAATTGTTTCTGATTCTTCTCTTACCTGCTTTTTAGGCTCAGATGCTTGTCAACAACACATAGTACAAAGAGGTCAGTTTAAGGCAGGACACTCACTGGCTGAATTTACTTCAAAATACAGGACCCATTTTTTTCTGCGAAACAGATGATATTTTTGCTGAGTGTACATACATAGGGTTAAAGAAGTGTAGTACCACAATCCTTTACCTGAAATCCTTATAGCCAAATACATTTTAGAGCTTAGAATGTATTAGAATAGGGTTGAGCAGAAAAACGTGCAGAAACTAAATCTGTAAAGGGCCAGATAATATATATTTTTCTTGAGGATCATATTGGTCTCAGATGTTTTAACTATTCAACTCTGCCTTTGTAGCACAAAAATAGCTATATACAGTACATAAATAAACAGGCATGTTGGGTTCCAGGGAAACTTTATTTACAAAAACAGACAAGAAGCCAAATTTTGTCATCATTCTGTAGTTTGCTGATCCCCATTTTAGCCTTTAGAAAAGCACTGTGGGGTGCCTGGGTGGCTTAGTTGGTTAAGCAACTGTCTTTGGCTCAGGTGATGATCCTGCAGTCTCGGGATCAAGTCCTGCATCAGGCTCCCTGCTCGACGGGGAGTCTGCTTCTCCCTCTGACCTCTCCCCTCTCATCCTCTCTTTATCATTCTCTCTCTGTCTCAAGTAAATAAGTAAAATTTAAAAGGAAAAAAAAGGACACCGTGGCATAATTTCATATGTATTTAGACAATACCTCCAGTGAGCAACAGCTCTGTCAACCATTTCTGATTCAGCAGCAAAACATGTAAATACTCATAATAAATTGGATAAAACAGACTGAACAACCTCACATTAACTCAGGACAGGTTTTACCACCCAGTGAATTTTCCCATCCAACTTACAAAGATATTTTAACTTTCAGAGATTTAAATGGAATTTGGAATAACAAGAAATGAATTGTGAACCTATGCATATTCTTTTGTTGAAGTGTGACATTAATACTTATGCATTGAGAAAGTCCATGAGAGCAAAAGAAAATATACATGGCCTAGAGAGGACAAAGTTTGTTCAGTTAAAAATACAATAGTGATCTTAGCAATTGGGTCATGAACCAAGACTCCCATTTTTCCAGGTCAAAATGATATTTAAGATTACATGGCCAAATAAACCTCACTTAAAACAAAATGCTGGTGATGCATTTGTGAAACTTTTTTAGACCTCTGGAAATTCTTTTAAGTTTATATATTGCCCTCCTTTATTTTGCCTCAAATGATTTTTAGGGTACTAGGAACCTAGAAATAATTCCTGTGGTTATTTTGTGTGTCAGTGACCAGCATAAATTTTACCTACTGAATATTTCTAGGCTATTTGGCTGTGAGTAAATAACCAGAACCTTCTAATTTGGATGGCTTTCATTGAGTCAGAGTACTCTCCTTCCTCATGTAATTTAAACTTTCACAAATGGAACTTGTACAAATGACAACTGATGTATAAATAATAGCTGTTAATCTATCTTTATAGTGTTTTGCCAAATAAAATATCTCCTAGGCTTTTGCTCAATACAGGATGGTAAAGAGAAATATTTGCTATGATATTATATACTCGGTTGAATAAAACAATTTTAGAATATTAGAGCTGGAACAAACATAAAGGTAAACTCTAGGTTAAACCCCTCCATTTCCATAAGGGGAAAATGGCAGTCAGTGTGAGAATCACTCAACATTACTAAGCTGATTAAGTGAAAGAGACAATAGTAGAAGCAATGTCTCTAGGTTCCAAGTTTAGTCTTTTTCTTAGTGATACTAGATTGTTTGGCTATCAAATACAAACCAAGCCCATATTATGGAATAACTGTGAGCTCTACATTACATACCACACCAAGTATTATTAGCAAGTATGACATATGGTGTTATCTTCAAGGTAAGGGATGAAAATTCTGGCAATGCAATGGAAACTTTGATAAATACAAGTCTCGGGTTATATCAGTTTGCTCTGGTGTCTTTGAGAAACACTTCATATAAATTCAGGGTGAAGAATGAATGTACTGTTCAGATGATTTTGGTTGCAAGAGATAAACATACAACACAAACTGGATTAGGCAAAAATTTCATTTTATTGGCTCACATCTGGAAATTCCAGGGGTGTAAGCATGGCAAGTGGTTTCATAACTTCATGGTATCAGGTATGATTATAGGTTTTTTGAATGGCAAAACAAAACACAATAATAATCAGATATATGAAACTGATGGATGAA
The DNA here is from genome assembly GCA_004024625.1 of Mellivora capensis. NCBI lineage: Eukaryota > Metazoa > Chordata > Mammalia > Carnivora > Mustelidae > Mellivora > Mellivora capensis. The sequence goes on along the minus strand of PISX010002176.1, from coordinate 7,700 downwards.
GCAGAACTCTTGCTTCTTACAGACTGAGATGAGACAAGAGCCATGCAAGGGAGTGTACCAAGGGACAGGATAAAAGCCAGCTGGGAGAGTAGGATATTAGGTGGGGTGGGGTTAGCTAGATTTTGTGGGCTTCTGTGACATTGCGTATTTTGAATAATTATACCAGCCCAAGGAAGAAGGAACCATTCCTGAGTGTTAGGTATCTGGACACTGCTAGAAATTGGGTTTGTGTGCACTATAACCCAGGAGTATTGGATCTTATAAAAGAAATAGTTGGGGTGAAGACTTAGTAAACTGTCTTCCAAGGGGAATTGAGAGTTTTTAGCCACATTTACAAAACTGGGTTAAAATGGCCCTTCTGAAATATTATATTACATTTGATCAACAAATTTTTATGTTACCAACTTAATCATCTTAATAATATTGACAGAGGTCATGGTTTTGATTGTGATTGGTTTGGCTTATGTGATCCTCCTTTTATAAAACACTGTAGTGAGGTAAATGGATTTCTGATTGACAAGGCCCTGGTTACATCCTCATCTCTGGAGGTAGAAGGTGGAGGCAATCCCACTCCAGTAATATGGACTGAGGGTGTTTAGGGAAGTGGTTCCTCAAAAGAAAGTCTCAGAGCTTTAATCAAAAGAAGGGGAAAAAATTGCTAAGTTGGAAAAATAACGAATGTCCATCAAATAAGTGGGTCATATAATTTATCTTGTATACTAGAACTTTTTTGGAGGAGGAAAGGGTACTATTATGAGTTGTGCTTTGACATTTTAATAAGCAGAAACTGTCAGGGAAAAATAGAGATGTATGGCCATGTTACCATTGCATTGCTTTTAAAGGAGGTGTAGACTCTGGTGGGGAGTTCTGTGCAAGTCAAAGAGCGTCCATACGGAGATAATGTATGATACATATGCAAAGTAAATAGAGAGTAGATACTTAAGCCTATACTGGAGGTGTTTACGGAGTAATGTAGCTGGAAAAGAACAGTTAGAAATTCATTATATATGACCTTGAATACAATTCCAAAAACTTTAGATGATTATACAATAGAGAATGATCAAAGGTTTGAGAATGCTGGCATAATTGAACCAAATATTTGTTTTAGAAAGATAATTTTGTGTGTAATAGTCACATGCATGGAAAAAAAAACAAGAGATTTCAGGAAGGAAGACTATTCACAGATCACATTATCTTTATCATAGATTTCACTACTCTCGATCAAAACCATCATTATCCCTTTCTTAGACTGCAAAAGTAACCTCTTAATTTATTTCAGTTCATCCCTTCCTTTCTCCACATCAGCCAGAGTGGTGTTTGTAAGATGTAAATTAAATTGATTCTGTCCTGCTTAAAACCCTAACTTATAATTTGAAAGTATGATACCCATACTTGTTAACATGGCCTACAGGACTTGCATATTTGAGCCTCTTTCTCCTTTTCCAACCTTGTCTTATGCCATTGTCCTTCTGCTGTCATGAAACTGGTATTTTTTTAGGTCTTTGAAAATGCACACTTAGTCCTGCCTCAGGACCATGTCCTACTTTTTCTCTTTTGCTTAGACTGTTAGTCTCATTCCTCATCCTTACCCATCTTAATCACCACAGCCCTACATCCCCATACCGTGTACACCCACTCTTGGACTGGCTAAGAGCTACCTGTCCTTCAAACTTCAGCTCAAAAATGCTACTTGAACCTCATCCCATACATCCAGATTTCATTTTTCAGTTCAAAACATTTACCATACTTACCACACATAAACATTCAATAATGTATATATCTGTGTTTGATTTTGTTGTTTTGTTAAATGTTTGTGTCTCTCATAAGATGGTGGGACTGAATATTATTTTCCTTTGGATTTTTTATTCCTTGATTAAATTTGAAAGCATTTAACTTAGATTTTGCAAAAACTTAAAGTTGAATATAGACAGTTTTTTACTTTAGTTGAAGTAATTAGCAACAGAAAGAAAAGAAAGGGTTTTAAAATTTAAAAATGTATCAGGAAACATTCAAAATTTCATTATCTGCTAGCATCACAATAATGTCCACATATTTACAAAAATATTTGAAGTTACAAAAAATATATATATGTAAGTTAAAAATTCCCAAAGGGTCCTATCATTTCTATATAATCATTTTATCAAATGTAACCTAGTTGAGTCTATTTTGAACTTATTCCACATATATATGTTTTTGATATCATGAGTTTTAAGAGTCTCCTTATTAGATTTCTCTTTTGAAGTAAAAAACACAAAACACTTCACCTTAATTTCATTTATCACTGGATAGCTTAACTGTCAAAATAATTTAGAGAAAATTATGATGTAACACCATAGGAAATGCATATGTCATATATGAAAGACAATACTTCCAGAAATTCATTTCTTGTATGTTTTGTAGTACAATATTAGTTCTAGTTCTCATAACGTTAGGAAAGATACTGTTTCTTAATGAATATATTCTCAAAAATGGTAATAAAAAAACTTAGAAAAGTCCGTGAAATTTGTAAAATCACTGTTAGTACATATGAGATAGAGTAATATTTTATCCTGTTTCTAATGGGATAGAATAAAAAATAAGGGAAACAACAGCATTACAGGAGTTCGTTGAATGTTTTTAGTCCTCATTAACATTTCAAAAGCAATTAAACTCAAAATTATAATAGTGGAAGTTTTAATCTACTAAATACATTTAGTTGAATTGCATCCCACCCCATTATCTACTACATCAAATCTCATAGCAAATAACATGTGTATCAAAGGTATGAACTGAAATTATGGAAATATGAGTTGAAATTGTAGAAACTTTGCAAAACATACATATACATAGAAGGTAGACATTTAGATTGCTTTAATTTGGATAATAATATATTCATAATGGATTAAATAATGTCCAATAATTCATATACATTTTTAAGTACTCATATTTGTATATTTGTCATTTCATGACAATTTTGTTTTTTTCAGACTCTTGAGATACTGACTAGAAGATAGACATTTTTTTTTTTCCTGCTGATTGTATGGGAGAAATTTTGACCTCAGAAAGTGGACATGAGGTTGCTATGGAAACTGATAATTCTGCTGCCACTCATAAATACTTGTGCAGGTAATGTATTCTATTATTATGAGTTTTGATTGATAATCTATTGGCATTTTACTTTTTTTCATATGTGAAACAATTTTCAAATGCTTAATGCTTATATTATTTGAGTTACTAAGTGATAAAAATTTTAAGGTAATTTCTATGGCTAATATAGAATCCTTAAAAAATGTATTAAGACCTATTTTTAAACATAACTAATATTTCAGTTATAAATTGTCAAATATGAAATTTTTATTGTGGAAGGATGCAATTAAATGATTTTTGCATCAATAAACAATGAAGAATAGTTTTTTTTTTAAATTTCCTGTGTAGTGAAGGCATTGCAAATTAAGGTTGAAATATCTATTTTCTCTCAAATTTAAAATTTGGTATAAAAAACTATATTGAAATAGAAGAAAAAGCGATAAAGAATGTTATATCAAGACTAGAAATAACCTTTGAAATTGTTCTCCCCATTTCAATGATACGTATTCTTCTACTCAACTATATCTGTTAATATTGGTGTGTCAGTTAGCTTTTGCTGTGTAACAAACGATCCCAAATCTAAGTAGATTAAAGTAAGAAATAATCATGTATTTAGTTGACAAGTCTGAAACTTGGCAACTTAAGGTAGTCTCACTCGGGGCTGTTCTTTTAGTTTTGGCTCGGGTGAATAACATCTGTGGTCAGCGCCTAGGGCACCTGGTACTAGGCTGGTGGAGGATATTCATAGCTGAGACAACTAGGCTACATTGGCCTTGGTTCAGGTGATCCCATCCTCTGTGGCTCTGGGCTCTTTCACATAGTGACTGCTTAGAGTGCCTAGAGAAATCAGGAGCATGCAAAATATCATGATGCTGAGACTTGCAACAGGCACAGTGTTATTTCTGCTACATTCTTTTAACCACTCTAAGTCACAAGACCAGTCCAGATTCAAGGGGTTTAGAAATGTACTTCATCTCTTGATAGAAAAGCTACAAAGCTATAATATAAAGGGGCACAGAAATAAAAAAGGAGTAATATTGGCCATTTCTTCTAAATCACCAGCCCTGGTCTGTTAAGATCATAGAGTTCTGTTCTTCATTGTCAAGTTTACCTATTTGAGTTGTCACAGAGTTTGGACATCAGCTAGATTATCTCACTGCCAGAGCAGCCCTTCTACCATGCCATGCTGCTTCCTGCCAACTGTGTAATAATGGGCACTTTTGAAGTTCATATATTTGTTAAAAAAAAAAAGGCAGTAATATACTGGGAGAACACCGAAACTAACATAGTAATTTACTAGCCAGAAAATCAGCAATTAGAAGAGACACATATTTAATAACAATTCCAAGAAATGGAAAGATACACTAATCTTGAAAGCTATGAAAATGATAAAATATGTAGAAATCAACCATTAGAATCAGAAAACCATATTAATAAAGGTGTTTAGAAGTGCTAGTCATATTTATTCCAGTGATTACATGATTTCGATTCATGTCACTTCTCTCTGTAACAAAGATTCAGAGTTAAATAATAATGTCTCTTTTTGTAATAGATTAAAAAAGGACAGAGCAGAGTCATCAAGGCACCCCCAAATTATACATGTGTGAATAAGAAGTTCTCTTCCCACTTCACATACATTCACATTTCAGCTTCCTGTCAAAATTTAGCATTAACATTTGCCCTTTAAATATGTATATTGAATCAGCATAGTATCTCTAAAACCTTTTGTGTTAAATTAAAATAAATTATTATTCTCAGAATGCATATTAGATCTGAGAAATCCACCAATTCTTTTATTAACTTTTATTTATCCAAATTGGATGTAATTCAACATGTCCTTTTGCTTTAGTCTAAAGGGAAAAATAATCATATGTCCTTGGTGCACAATTACCTTGTGAAAGAATAGATTGGATCTTTTTTCTTTCTTTTTTTTTTAACCATAGCTATTTAAATAAAATAGTCTGAGCTAAACATTGCCCCAGAGGTAAGGATTTTGATAATGTATACACAAGAGAGCATTGCATTAAATTTGTTTATTTCTTTATTTGCTTTTAGAGATCTCATGGTGTGTCTTCCTACTTGCAGATACTAGGCTAGTTTGGAAAATTAGATTTTCTGATGAGGAAGTGCTATTTCTGTGCATATGTAAAATATCTTATTTGCTTTCCCAAAACTTACTTTTTATTAATTGTGAAAGGCTATGGTGGTGGGTATTAAGGAAGGCACGTATTGCATGGAACACTGGGGGTTGTATGTAAACAGTGAATCTTGGAACGCTGCATCAAAAACGAATGATGTGTTGTATGATGACTAACATAACACAATAAAAATAAATAAATAACCAAAAAAAATTCTGAAAGGCTAGCAAGTCTTCTACAATTACCTGCTTTTTCCTTCCTATTTTCGCTGATATAATCTTTTGAAACTTTTGGTATTTTGAATCTTCCCAGATTCTTTCTTTTTAAGATTTTATTTATTTGTTTATTTGTTTGTTTGAGAGAGAGAGAGAGAGAGAGCAAGTGGAAGGAAGGAGCAAAGGGAGAGGGACGAACAGACTCTGCCTTGAGTGCAGAGCTGGACCTGGGGCTCAATTTCACCACCCTGAGATCATGACCAGAGCTGAAACCAAGGGTCAGTTGCTTAACCAATTGAGCCAACCAGGTACCCCTAGACTCTAAAGTAAAACAATATTTTGCCCCCAAACTCTTCTCCTGTTTTCTTTTGATTTGTTTGTTTTCATTAAGTTTAAAACTTCTTCTACCACTTTATTATAGACATAATCCTTAAGCCTTTACTATAAATCATAGTCCATGTAGGTGTATGTTATGATTCTGGAACACTTTTTAAATTGTGAATGTTTAAAAGATCTATTGTTCTATCTTAGTACTTTTTCAATATTGTGAGAAAACTAAGGCCTATTTCATTAAGATACTAACCACTAATCATATACTTTTAAATTATTTATGTGTTTGGTAGACTAAATAATAGCCCCAAGAATATCTAGGTTCTAGTTTCTGGAAATTGAATTTTACATTAAATAACAAAATGGATTTTGAAGATGTGATTAAGTTAAAAGGATCTTGAAATGGGTAGATTATTCTGAAAATCCATGTGGGAAATCACAAGTGCCCTTATAAGAAAAAGGCAGAGGGGGATTTGGACACAGAGCAGGAGGCAATATGAAAACAGTAGAAAAAGATTTGAAGATACTGTGCTGTTGACCATAAGCATGGAGAAGGGGACTATCAGACAATGAATGAGAGGAATGAAGCTCTAGAAGCTAGAAAAGACAAGAGAACCAATGGATTCACTCCCTGTACCTTTGGAGGGAGTGTGGCCCTGTGGATACAATGGTTTCTTCCATGTGAAACCCATTTTGGACTCCTGACCTCCAGAATTGTGAGAAAATTAGTGTGTGTTGTTTCAGGCCATGACGTTATAATTTTTATAGGAGCCATAGAAAACCAAGGTAATATGTTTCTTCCTCACTAGACCTTATGTTCCAGGGGGTAGGGACTATATCTTCCTGGCACTTGGCAGAGATTCAGTAAACATTTGTTGAATGAGTGAATGAATGAATGAATGAGATTCAGTGTTGTTGGTCCTATTTGCATTATCATCAAGTAGAAAAAATTTAGGGAGTGCCTGGATGACTCATGGGTTAAAGCCTCTGCCTTTGGCTCAGGTCATGCTCTTAGGGTCCTGAGATCCAGCCCCACATTGTTCTCTCTGCTCAGCAGGGAGTCTGGTTCCCCCTCTCTCTCTGCCTGCCTCTCTGCCTAGTTGTGATCTCTCTCTCTGTCAAATAAATAAATAAAATCTTTGAAAAAAAAATTTAGTCTTATCATTTTCTCTAAGAAACAATTGGTCTAGTCTATCCCAATAAATGTGTATTTATATATGACAATAAATGATATTGTCATAGGGTTTCTGGGATGAAGTTTTAGTAATATTTAAAAGTTTCAAACCATTTGAATGGATGTGGGCAGTGATTTCCATCTGCTATATTCTCTAATTTTTCTTCATCACCTAGCAGATGGTCTAGAAATATTTATCAAATAAACTAAAGAAAGCAGTTCCATTCAATTCAACAGATGTGTGTTAGTAGCTCATCTGTTTCAGGAACTGAGCTAGATGTTGACCTTCAAAACCAAGAGGCCCTGGTCCCTGCCCCCTTCACCCTACAGTCTAAAAAGGGGAACAAGCAAGTAAGTCAATATATGCAGTTAAGTACAAGTTGCTGTATGAACGACACAGTAGAGAGTACTTAACGTGGAAGTGTTCAAAGAGGACATCCACTGCTTTTTTTTTAATCTTCAATCTACTTACATATTTTATCTAGCAAATCTAGATTTTTGCTAAAACAAAATGACAGAGAGGCATTGCATTTGTGTTGTTCTAGTTAGTAAGGATATACCTAGGGCTACTATAAAGGAGAGTCTGCTGAAAATGAAGTTAACGCAGAAGTAGAACAATCCAAGGGAAGAAAAGCACAATTTTTTTTTTTTAATTCTACCTTTGGAACTTTAAGTAAGATAAGCCAATAAGATGTCCCTTTCTCATATAAGGCTAATTTACATTGAGATGCTATCCCATGTGATGGAAAGAATCTTGTCTAGTATAGGTTAGGAAAT